>CATIXQ010000041.1:1360016-1387614 GCA_949711755.1 Leptidea juvernica | reverse complement strand
GCAACATTCGTGTACTCTCTAATCTTTCTAACTGCATATGCCGCAGATCTGAGTCTATCTGCTGAGTTTATATTTATGTATTAAGCTAACACACTGTAAAAGTAACAAATGTTATTTGCAATAGAATTTTTTTTTCATTGTTACAGTATTTATGGCAAAACTAGGTATAATTTTATAAAAGTAATTACAGATTTGAGTTTAGCTCCTCAGTGTTTTACCCGAAAAATGATGTATCCGTGATATGGCAGAAATTAACATACATCGGAGATTTTTTTGTGTTAATACATACTATTGACAATATAATATACTGTCGAAATTCCAGTCGTCGAAAAAACGTCAAAGTTCCAGAAATAGAAAGAAATGTCTTGTTCGAGCGGAAATTAAACACGCAAAGGTTAGGCAATACTCGGAAAGTTCGGCAAGAACGTTATTATCCCAACTAACAGGTACAACAATTTGTTCTTTGATAATTATTTTAATCAAGTTTGCAGATGGGAATAGCTGCCAGCGCTGCGTTTCCAGTAGCCTTATTGAGGCGCGAAAATAGTATTTTGAACATTCTCCGCGCCTCTGGGCCCCACGGGCCAAGTGTCTCGACACCAAACGGCACAAAGATGTATGACTCACTGAGACCGACATCACAGCAGCCCCAGCATCAACTGACGTAGCTTGGACATGAGAAGGAGCCAGAGTGTCGACGCAAGCCGCATCCCACACAAGCGCCCTTCCCCGTGCCCAAGCCACCAGCGTCATTCCATCAGGACGCTTGCCATCGCGGCGGGTAATACCATTTGACTCTAAAACATCTGGTATATTAAGAGCGGCAAATGCCCTGCGGATGACATCATTAATGCTGGCGTGACGACTGATACGGCCTGCCGATTTTAGGCAGGATAACCCGTGACGCCCATGAGCATCTACCTGAACGCCACATCTACATTGATATCTATATCTACATATAGAATAAATATATATATTTCTATATCGCCATATCTACATTTCGGATCAGCCTAGCTATCCAGCACGGAAATGCTGCCAATATTCTTGGTACGCTTCCACGTAATGATAGTTTTAATTTTATGTAGTCGTAGTATTGTAAATACAGTTATAAGATTTGTTTTGTTTGAATAAAAAAAATTCAAGTTTGCAAATATTACTCTATATAACAGTCTTTCTGCCGCCTTTTAAATACATTTAAACCTGCATTTGGAGCAGTAAGTCAAGCCGCACACCGAACACCGAACACGACTGGTAGTGTGCGGCATTTTACAAGAACGGCTATTAAATTAACAAAAAACAACCGATTTAAAAAAATATTCTAAGACAATAGATATAAAATGCACTTAAAAGTATTAAAATAAATGCTTATTTTTATACAATATAATTAATGTAATTCTAGTTACTTATAAATTTTGTTATGCAGCAGTGAACGTAAGTGCATTGTAATTGGATTATAGGGAGTTAGAAATTCTGGCACAGATCGCACCGTTAGTTAAGTCGTCAAGGAGTTCTATTGATCATTATATTCGACTACGACACTTACTACGACCATAACGATATCATGGTAGGTGACTCAAATATCCGTATAGCATATAAAAGATTCAGCTGAGTATTGTTAATTTGCTCCTAATAATTGAAGATTAACGTTACTTTGTCATGAATCTCATAGTCAAAATCTCACCAAATTCTCATCAAACTATATTTGAAATATATATCCTTTCCAATAAAAGAGAATAATCCAAATGGGTTGGCGTTATATTGAGTTATTCGTCCATTTTTCGCGCCAGCACGTGCGTAGTACTCATATGTGCATAATGCAAATTTCAGACTTTTATAGTTTTCTTATCGGATGCCAAATCTGAATGGAAATCAAACCAAATTGTAAAATTCAAACCAATAATCATAAAAATCGGTTCACCAAGGTGAAAGTTCTTGGGTATATAAAAAAATACAGCCGTTTTTAGAATCTCCTCCTTTTTTGAAGGCGGTTACAAGTGGCTTCATCCAGAATAGGAAAGAATCAATATATTTCGAATAATAATATTACATTATTTGCAAATTTTATACGTTATTTACATATTATTTTTCTTAAAATTACTTACAAATTATAACATATCTTTATTATTTGCAATATATAAGATAAGATAAGATTGATTGATTGTTACATTTTGGAAGGCATAGTGGCGGGCTCCAACATCGGTGTAGCTGGGACCGTACTTCACTGCTCAAGGCTAGCAGCACATCCCTTCCTGCAGGTCTGCCGTTCTCCGGGGAATCCGCTGGTGGGAAGCCGGGTAGTACGCACTAAGCCTGGAGGGCAGCTACGTAGCCTCCTCGAACCACGGATGATGGCGCTGACTGAGGGTAGCTTTAAATATAAAACGACCTAGCAAATGGTGATAACGAGCACGGGTCAATCCATAATATAGATATAATATATCCATATATTTATTGATTGTTATAAGATTTGTTTTGATTAAATAAACATTTAATGCAATATATTGATTTAAATATCTCGACCACATAGGCGCTACTGGGTCTTGAGTAAATGCCAGGTAAACTAGCAAGAATTGTATTTTTCCACAAAAATAATACCCCGAATCCCGTTCGTCGTTGCTATGACTGTAATTTGAATTTCTTACTACGAAATACTTCAGCATCTTCCTTTGATGATTTCTATATATTTCAAAGTTTGAAGGATTATTCAAAATGACAGAAATTTGAAGATGTTTTAACCGTGGTCGCTTCCGTAGGTACATGAATATTTAGTTATGATTTTGAGTTCGGAAAAAAGCCATTCTAAGTTACTATGCATAATAAAAGGGGACAATACCGAAAAATAAATATAGATTTAGGTAATAAAACTTACTGGCAAAATACACATATTCACGTTTCTTTGAACGCCATACGTAAGTGTAATTTTAATATCTACCAAATAATGCAAACATTCAATTATACGCTTTTTAAAAAAGTATATTAGATTTAAACACAACATTCTAGTTGTGAGAAGTAATTGCTAAATTTGTATGACAGGCTTTAAAGAGTAAAGTATTGTATGGATTGCATTTATTGTGTTCCAGCGGGTTTTATTGTAACCAGTAAAGTGAGGAGCGTGTGTCGGAGAGGTGGCGCTAGTGTAGCGGTGTGAAGTGTGAGGCGAATAGAGGAAGGGCAAAGAGAGAAGAGGAGAGGGATGGCAAAGGGTATATAATGTTTTGCTCGGGATTAAATTAATTATGATATATAGCAAATATCCAGGTTCTCCCAGTTTTCTGGATTCCCCCCCCCCACACAAACCTCATGTATTAGTTTTTTAAGCATAATAAAGTTTTATCCCCCAACACGTAGATAGGGTTGTAGAAATAAGTTTTCTGATACCTACATATATAAGGCTTAATTGTAAATTGCTTTAATAAGTAGATTTAAGTAATTTTGTATATATATTTTAATATCAAATATAGAAATTTGGAATTTGAATTTTGATTTTTGATTTTTTTTTTAATTAATTATGGATTGACCCGTGCTCGTTGTCAACATTTGCTTGCTAGGTCGTTTTATATTTAAAGCTACCCTCAGTCAGCGCCATCATCCGTGGTTCGAGGAGGCCCTCCAGGCTTAGTGCGTACTACCCGGTTTCCCACCAGTGGGTTCCCCGGAGAACGGCAGACCTGCAGGAAGCAGTGCTGCTAGCCTTGAGCAGTGAAGTACGGTTCCAGCTACACCGACGTTGGAGCCCGCCACTATGCCTTCCAAAATGTAACGAGAAATGAAGCCGTCCGTTGAGCGATCACAATCGCCAGTGGACACTACCGCCGCACACAGCGCAGAACAACCGCGAGCGCCCGCGGCGTTTAAAACACGCGTTGCGCCCAACAAGATACCACAGGAGACCCGCGAAGAGACGTCCGTTGAGACCATCCCGTTTGCTCCCCTGAAGCCCAAGACTGAATCCCTAGCACGCAACATTATGTTATGTAACCAAAGTGTGCTCGACAGTTTGGTCTGGGGACTGAGGTTGCGAGTGTTAAAGCGGAATCCACGAGCTGTGTTACAACTGCCTACGAATTCCTAACCAAAATCATAATTGATGGTTTTAATGAGTATTTATATCCACCACAAAAATATCTGTTATCATATCTCAGCTCTCAAATTGGTGAAATAAAATACTTCTTGACTTCTTTAAATAATAAAAATGTAATATTTCAAATAATATCTATCAAGGCACGCCAATGCGCTGTGTGGGTGTCACAACACCTACATAATGTCTGTCACCCACATTATGTTTAATGTTAAAGGTTAGTTCACCCCCGCTTACTACTCATTTGATAAGCCCGGGCACGATCGTAGGTTATTTAATTAACTGCTATTCTAATTATACATCTAATATATAAAATTCTCATGTCGCGTTGTTTGTAGTTAAACTCCTTCGAAACGGCTTGACCGATTCTCATGAAATTTTGAGAGTTTACCCAATGGTAGGTCTGAGAACAACATCTATTTTTCATCTCCCTAAATGGTGCTGGTCCACGCCAATTTTTTTTTTAATTTTTTTGACATTGTTTTTAATTTTGATTGATTATGAGTCAGCATTCACAATTTCAATTTTCAATTTTCACCCATCTACGATCAACAGTTACTTTTGTATCGCGATTTTAATATCGGCAATACAACGTTTGCTGGGTCAGCTAGTCTACGTGTTGGTTACCAAACTCCTCCAAAACAGCTGAACCAATATGTTTGAAAATTTGTTGTATATCGGGTAGGTTTGAGAATCGGTCAACATCTATTTTTCATACCCCTAAATTTTTTTTTATTATGATTCAACATTAAAAAATACGTGCAACTTCAAATTTTCACCCGTCTGCTATCGACACCTATTCCTGTATTATTCTGTGCCATCCACAGATCCGCAATAGGGTTGTAAGATGGGAAACGAATATAATAATTATTGTAGTACGATAAATTTTATCTACGATATACTTGGTAGGTGTGAGAATCGCTCGTCATCTATTTTTAATACCCCAAAATTTTAATTATTGAATTTTCTTTATCACTTTATATGGCAATGCAACGTTAGCTGAGTCAGCTAGTAATATGTATATTCAGGCATTTACATCAAATTGTTCATCAATGATCGACAAACGTTATAATATAAGTTGGATGCAATCGGTCCCTTTCCGAACGTTCGGGGACGTTCGTTACTTTTGTAAAAGACATAATATTTTGAAGTTATGGGCAAGGAATCACAGACCTTTCGTGACATTTCAATATCTAACTAAGTAGTAGACAGAAGTATTACATTTTCACATGATAAAAATATCGTATATTACATACTCGTATATAGGACCTGTCAGTAAATCGGCAAATCTGTTACAGAACTAATAATTTTGCTGTCCTGCTTTATCTTGCTTTAACAGTGGGAAGCTCCTTTGCACAGGATGCTACCTAGATTATGGGAACCACAACGGCACCTTTTCCTGCCGTGAAGCAGTAATGTGTAAACATTATCGTGTTTCGGTCCGAAGGGCGCCGTAGCTAGTAAAATTACTGGGCAAATGATATTTAACATCTTCTCTTCATCTGTCTCAGGTGACGAGCGCAGTTGTAGTGCCGCTCAGAATTTTTGAGTTTTTCAAGAATCCTGAGCAGCACCATCAGCTGAATGTCCAGCTCGTCTTGTCGCTTATTTTCATAAAAAAAAATAAAAAAATCTCCTCAGAGTCCTTGTTAGAGCTGTTCTGTTTGTTTTTACATTAGTATATTGTAAGTATATGTTTTTTTAGAGAACAGGGTAGCGCCAAATAAAATATTATATCAAGGAAAATAATTGACAATAATTTGTAGTTTGGTTGAGTCTATCTTTAGTATAAAAAACGGGTTGCACTCCGGGAGAACCGGCAGAAGTGAAAACTTGAACAATAACGTTGTGCATTTTTGAATAATTTGGAATAGTCAGGGAATAATTTTGCACGAATTGCTTTATTTATAAGTATTAAAGAACTAGCATTTATGTAGTTAAATACAATAAACATTTATTGTGTTATCGTACACAAAAATGTAAATTACATAAAAAATCCAACACTTCAGAACTATTACCATTATTTTATATTAAAAAGTTTATCTCTCAGATAAATCAACTTTCATCCATAATTTCAATAATAATCTTACGAATAATTATAGTCTTACGAATTTTCGATCAGGTCACGTGTCCTGACGCGACTTTAACATTTTTTACCCATCCCAACAAAAGTACTCAAAGCCCGCTATAAAGCTTGCAAGCAAACATTATCAAAAAGTTTATCAATCAGAATACTAGCTGGATTTTATTAAAATACCCTCCAATAAAGTGTTATAATCTCAATGGAGAGTAAGCTTCAATCCTTTTAGTAATTGTACTACTCGTATTGAACATTTTTCAGCATTAATGGATTGGGCGTTGATAAATGATCAATTTTATTTTTAGGGGCAGCATGATGAAGCTAAATTTCTTTTTAGCGACTTCCTTTGGCGTTATCCCTGACTGAGCAGTAATTAATCACGTGCCCGTCAATTCCGACCAGCTTCACACAAATAAGGACATTCCAAAGAGGATACCAAAACACTTTTAGGAACATATTTTATTTTCTTAATTAAAATAATTTAGTTACATTACACTTATACTAGAAAATTATTACTTATTTATCACGTTGGACCAAGTTTTTCTTATTAAATCCGAAGCCTTTTCGCCTATCATAATTTCAGGTGCTATTGTATGTCCACTAATTGTTTTTGGGAGTACGCTTACGTCAGCAACGCGTAAACCATCAATGCCGTATACTCTCAGTTCAGGGTCTACTACAGCATCAGGGTCACTTCGGAGACCCATTTTACATGTGGATGTTTGTCGACGCTGAGACACTAACATGGTTCTAATGGCACATTCCCAATACGACTCTGAGCCTAGAGGGTGAGATGAACACGTGGGGTAAGGTGCTAAATGTAATAAAGGATCATATTTTCTGAATGATTCAGATTGCGCGAGACGTATAATTATGTTAACAGCTTCTTTTAGCGTTGCCAAGTCTCGTGGATCCGTTAAGTAATTGCCGAAAACTTTTGGATACGAAAATGGGTTGTTATCCCTTAGTTCTAAGCGCCCTTTGGATTTTGGATGCAACAGGACGGGGATGGCTTGCCAGGTATCTGCACCATTTAATGAGCTAAATGCGTGATTATATGTGCGATCTGATATTTTCCAACTTTTTCTGATAGCTGCGCCAGAGTCTGAGGTGAGTGAGCCACCCATACTTATTATTTCCAAATCAGGAACGGCGCTAGATCTATCGGATACTGAAGATTTGACATACCCTATACTCTCAACACCTCCAGGTGTTGTTAACAGACCATCACCAAATTGTAACCATTGCATAAGATTCGGCAAAGTAGCAACTTTAGGTTCTAAAAGACTGGCATTTGTGCTATTTAGTCTAAATACCACTCCCGGGAATGCAATATGATCATATAACGTTCTTCCAACATTAATATTTGATAAGACTGGAATCCCTAAGCTTTGCAAATGTTCTTGAGGTCCGATTCCGGATAACATAAGTAACTGGGGCGAAGCGATTGGTCCGGCTGACAGAATTACTTCTCTTCGAGTACAGACTGTGTACTTCACATTGTTTTTCACGTAATCAACGCCATAGGCCCGTTTTGTTTGTGGATCTATTATAATCTTGGTTGCTCTAGCTTCGGTTAATATGTGTAGATTTTTGCGGCGCTTGTGTTGATGTAAGAATGCCTTAGCAGCACTAAGCCGATGTCCTTTGTTCGTGATAGTTTGAATGTATCCAAAGCCTAATTGATCTGGAGCGACATAGTCCACAGTTGGATGGCCATTTATTCTTCCTGCAGCCAGGAAAGCTTCCACTAGTCCAGTTCTGTAACATAGAGAGACGTGAAAGATTATATTTTGATAATCTGGCTATTTGAGTGATTCGATTTTTTGCTTTAAAATGAACATCATCATCATCATCATCAGCCGGAAGACGTCCACTGCTAGACAAAGGCCTCCCCCAAAGATTTCCACGACGATCGGTCCTGCGCTGCCCTCATTCAACGTATTTCGGCGATTTTGACCAGATTGTCGGTCCATCTTGTCGGGGGGCCTACCAACATTGCGTCTTCCGGTCCTTCCATTCGAGGACTTTTCTGCCCCAACGGCAATCTGTCCGCCGAACAATGTGCCCTGCCCACTGCCAGTTCAGTTTCGCAAATATTTGGGCTATGTCGGTAACTTTCGTCATAGTCGCTCAGAGGGCAATAAAGAGGGCTATGCTCGGAGTTTCCCTGCGAAATCGAATCAGACATGCCGAGATCCGTTGGAGAACAAAAGTTCAAATGTACATAACAAATTATTTAATAATAGGATAAGGTGCAGTTATATTAAGTATACTTAAATTAATTTCTTTAAACACAAAACAGTGTTAGTGAACTTGGCTATTCCAATAACCGCAAATTAAACTTTGTTTTTGTTGTATTAAGTATGTAAAACACTAAGCTTCCTTCTTGATATTTAGATGCTTTTATTAATTAAATTTATGTAACAGGTGAATAAACTTGTATTTGTCAAATAATTTGATGCTAATACTTCAGATCTTTAGGTGGGTCTTTTAAGTAACTTTATTAATTTCGAGATGTTAATGCAGGTTTGCAAAAAAAATTGCACAAACATAGTTGAAATCTCA
Organism: Leptidea juvernica; assembly: GCA_949711755.1. NCBI lineage: Eukaryota > Metazoa > Arthropoda > Insecta > Lepidoptera > Pieridae > Leptidea > Leptidea juvernica. The sequence continues at coordinate 1,378,888 of CATIXQ010000041.1, read as the reverse complement.
AATAAAATACTTTTATAATATAACCGTAGATTTAACATAACGTATTTGCGTAAAAAAAAAGTATTTTAATTAAATGTCAAACACTCGCGTTAATAAAAGAAAACACTTCTACCAAATAAATTATTTACGTTTTTTTATTGAAGTAAACAATTAATTTATGTTTCTAAACTTACTCAGGAAATTAAAATACCATTTGTTTTTCCTAGGCTTATGATACTTGGGATATTTATAAAGTAACTTTCTAACATATAATAAGCTAAGAAACAAGGAAAATACAATTTAAGAAAATGAAAGACAGAAAACGTCGCAAATATGTCGGTCTCAGTGAGTCATACATCTTTGTGCCGTTTAGTGTCGAGACTCTTGGCCAATGGGGCCCAGAGGCGCGGAGAATGTACAAAGTACTATCTTCGCGCCTCAATAAGGCTACTGAGTATAGAATGTAGAAGTATGAAAAGAGTTGCATAATACCTACTAGTTAAAATTTGTTAACAGAATAATATCGTTTGTCAGATTGCCACGTAAATGAAATTAGGTGATCATCTACGTCTGAGATGATTGTTCGAGGGTGCAACATAACAGCATGCAGAGTAATATGTAGAAATTTATAATTATAACTTATTATTATTATAATTATTTGCAGAGGGTGCCTATTTGGCTAGTCCCTATTGGGTCCTAGTAACACCGCGTCCAGAATTGAACTATTGTGTTCGCCACCCATACTTATAGCTCATCGCCAAGCACGATTTTTAAGAATCGCAGTATCTTCTTGACGTGAGTATTACAAACAGCACTTGAGAGTAAGGTAGTCGCCAAGGATGGTGTAACGCTCATGCATTAGTGGGCCGCAATTGCAGAGGAAATGAAGAGGCGTTTCATCGAACTCAAGGCAAAATCTGCAAGTTCTTTCGTTTTTTATTCCGACCACACTTCGGTGCTTATTTTGGCGACAGTGCCCAGTTAGCATCCTGGTGAGTAGGCATAGGTTTTTCCTGTACAATGATAGGGCTTCATTCGCGTTTCTGTTATTGAACGCCTTTATCAGCGCTTTGGAATGTTTTAAACCTGTTGATTTGCTCCAGCATTTAAGTACTTCTAGATGACATTGGTTCCTCAGGATGTGACGAATAACGCTCTTAGGAAGTTCACAAATAGGTTCCGGACTATATTGGACTGCTTTATTTCATTGCCTATGATTCCGGCATGCCCTGGGACCCGTCTGAGAATTACTCTACTTTTATGCCTAATGTGTTTAGGCAGTCAGTATAGTACAGGTGTTTGTGAGAGTGGTGTGTGAGTATTATAACTTACTTGAAAGGAACATTTTCGACGGTAAGTTCGCCATCTCGCCCACGATATGGCAGATTTTTATATTTCTTTAACTCAGCCCTCTCCGATTTCTTGAAATATTCGAGCACATCGTTGTACGACCTGAGAATAAGACATATTTGATAAAATGTGTGTCGTTCGATAAAATTCGCCGTTCTAGAATACTAAATTGTACGTGACAAATCGTTTTAAGTATTGCCAATGTTTGCAAGCAAATGTGTATTACATTGTTTGTAACGGATTGCTTGGTTGAGCTAGGAGTATAGACTAAAGAACCTTACTGTACACATTGACAGAGGGGATGCGAGTGGAGTATTAGATGAGATCGAACTATGCCTGACCATTATATTATCAGTTTCACCATGCTCAGACTAGGGATGTGGTGAAACTGGGCCAGGTCAAAGAAGGGACCAAAACTCTGGGAGCCTGCAATCTTTTTTTACTGAATAAGAGTAGTACTGTAAATGATCTAGTAATATAAAAAACGGAGAGCATTGAAAACTTCATTAATAACTATTTTTGGTACTATCTCCATAAAGTAGTAACATTTAAAATATAGCTTTACAATTGTGTATATATTACTCTGGTAAGATTTGCTCTCAGTAATTAGCTGGGATCGAATGAGTGCTACACAGCTTAGTGTGACGGCTCAGTCTCATTCAATACCAACAAGATAAAGTGCTCAGAGTGCCTCATGAAATCACTTCATGTATCTATCACTTTAGCGCGAGGCTGCCCTAGGCTTTTTTATGGCACGTGACGAGCGCAATTAGAGTACCGCTCAAAATTTTTTGGGTTTTTCAAGAATCCTGAGTGGCACTGCATTGTAATGGGTAGGGCGTACTAATTACCATTAGCTGAACGTCCATTATTTGCATAAAAAAAAATATAGATTCTAGGTCTGTATTATAACAGCACATCACAAGAATAAATCACACATGTTCTTATAAGAGTGCTTTGACTTCAATTCATAACTCCACAGTGCGGTTTTCAAGCTTTCTTCCACGTACTACTAAGCTGTGGAATGAACTTCCTTGTGTGGTGTTTCCAGGATGACACGACATTGGTACCTTCCAAAAAAGCGCGTACACCTTCCTAAAAGGCCGGCAACACTCCAGTGATTCCTCTGGTGTTGCAAGAGAACGTGGGCGGCGGTGATCACTTAACACCAGATGACCCGTCAGCTCGTGTTTCCTCCTATTCCATAAAATAAGCTGTGGAATGAGCTTCCTGGTGCGGTGTTTCCGGGACGATACGTCATGGGTACCTTCAAAAAAAGCGCGTACACCTTCCTTAAAGGCCGGCAACACTTTTGTGATTCCTCTGGTGTTGGAAAAGAATGTGGGTGGTGGTGATCACTTAACACCAGATGACCCAAAAATTATAGAATTGTAAAGAGCTTCAGTTACTACTATTAAATAATCTATGTCACCAGATAATTGCTAACATTTCATAAACATAATAAACAAGCCTTATCAATCCAACCTCAAATCGAGTGAGTGCTGACTTTAAAAAATAAGAATCAATATATTTAAAGCGAAGGGTCATTAGTACAGTTCGTAGTCAGTTTAAAACCAGTCTTAAGCATCCTTTGGAGAACTTTCATCTTGCTATCACTTGAAAGACCATTAATACTTTTATCGAGGGTAATGCATCCAACTTTCAAATGAGGCCTGAGGCTGAGAGAAGTAATTGGCTTTAGCTGTAAACTTAAATTTACGTCTTGTACGGACTTGAAATAACAAAAGACGAAAAAAAAAAAATAATATCGCTGTTAACAATAATAACATTAAAAGTAAGAGTTTCTTCGCTTCTTCTCTCTCAGAGCGTTTCCGAAGCGGTAGAAGTATCTAGTATATTATAAATCACATCAAAAAAAAATCTAAAAGAATAAATTTTGAGAAAATAAATGCCTTTTTATAATAAAAGAACATTTTCAAAGTTTTTTATTAAAATAAAAACCATTGAATTCAATATTTTTTAAAACCTTGCTCAGATTTTAAATTCTATATATCTATATAATTTAAAGAAATAGATATTATGACTGTTCATTGTCAGCACATTTATGAAAATTTAATATACCTACGCTCACAAAAATCGTCACCTTTTTGCTCTTAATAGTGATTTTCATTATTATAACACTAGAAATAAGGGATTGCTTGTAACTAATTCTAGTAGGCTTTTTTTAACGCTTCCTATTAAGATCATAGTTAAAAAGAATGAAATAATATATAAACGACTAGCTGATGCCCGCGACGTCGTCTGCGTGGACGCTATGAAGCAGCAAAAATATTGCCTCTATGTTTCTCGACATTTTGTGAAATATTTCTACTAATCTCATAGTAAATGTAAAATTTTGTATACTTTTCGTTTGATTTATAAAAGGTTATTAATGTAATTTTACTGATTAGGTAACGGACATTCTATATCAGTTTAAAGTTTTTTGATATCTGTAATAGGTACCAAATAATCGCCTGGCCACAATTAATACATCCTGTATGCAAGTGACTTTGTTTTATTATCTGTTAATACGGCTTTACTCACGTTTTTGTCGGTATCGGTACAGAGTAGTTTCGGACCATTCAGAGGTTCTTCATCAGAGTGAGTGTGGTAGGTTCGCGGTAACCTCCCACCTCTTACTGACGACACCGACAAAAACGTGAGTAAAGCCGTATTAACAGATAATTTAATAATGCCTCATGAAAGACTGTTTTATATTATGTAAAGAATATAGAGTTCAAATCTTATACTGACCAGCCGTAATTTCCAACGGCAGCAATTTGGTCCCAATCCTGTGGCCGTCCTCGAGAGTAAAACATATAGTCAGTTACACTGCTTCCACCCAGAGCCTTGCCTCGTGGGATGTAGCACCGCTGGTCATCGCTTCCTGAATATTGAAATTAATTATTAATGTTTCAGTGAGCCTTTTCTTTTAATTGAAAATCAGGACTTACGTTCGTACGAGTCACCTGGTGTTAAGTGATCGACGCCGCCCACATTCTCTTGCAACACCAGAGGAATCACAGGATTGTTGCCGCTCTTTAACGAAAGTTGAGCTTTTTTTGAAAGGTACCCATGCCGCATCGTCCCGGAAACACCGCACAAGGAAGCTCATTCCACCAGTTTGTAGTACGTGGAAGAAAGCTCCTTGAAACCTCCTTGGATGTGGGGCGACATCCAGATGGTGGGGATGATATCCTAATTTGGGGCGTGTCGTGTGGAGGTGGAATTCGACGGCAGAAATCAGGTGAACAGGTCTTCGGAACACTCCTCGTGATAAATGCGGTAGAAGGCACACAATGAGGCGACATCTCTACGCAACGCCAAGTGATCTCCTCTCTTACATGTTTGTGCCGTTTTTGTCTAGACACCCGTGGACCCAGAGGCGCGAAGAATGTAAAAAGTACTTTCTAAGCACCTCAATAGGGATACTGGAAACCCAAGCGCTGGCAGCTAGTCATCGGATCAGCACAGTTATCCAACGTGGAAATGCTGCCAGTGTTCTTGGTACACTTCCCCGTAATGATAGTTTCAATTTAATGTAATCATAGTATTGTAAATATAGTTATAAGATTTGTGATTATTGATCAAAATTTATATCGCCTTTTCATGTTAGGCCTCGGGTCGTTTATGATGCGCGACTCCTCAAAGCGTATTATTGAAGTGAAAAATTAGTTATGGACGTCGAGCACTTTACAAAATCTTAAGAGGGTTTGTAAAGTGCTCGCGTAAAGTCGGCTCTATTCGACTTGAGAAGAGATCACTCCCAACTCCCATTATTTCATATCGTAATAATTTTTTTTTAGGCACGAGACGAGCAGGACGTTCAGCTGATGGTAATTGATACGCCATGCCCATTACAATGGCAGTGCCGCTCAAGATTATTAAAAATCTCAAAAATTCTAAACGGCACTACAATTGTGCTCGTCACCTGGAGACATAAAATGTAAATCTAATCTACCCAGTAATTTCACTAGCTATGGCGCCCTTCAGACCGAAACACAATAACGCTTACACATTACTGCTTCACGGCAGAAATGGCGCCGTTGTGGTACCCATAATCTAGCCGGCATCCTGTGCTGGAAATTGATTTGCCATCGATCAACGAAAAAATCTTTAAACGCAGCAATTTTTAGTACTTAAGCTGGCTGCGTTAACGCCATCAGGTTGCGTCATAAAATGCTTAACTTAACAGAATAATATCTAAATAGTATATAATTTTTGGTACTGAAGCCTATGAAAATGATAAAAAGTGAAAAAATAATAATAGTAGGATTTAATCTATTGGAAATGGAACAGAATATAACAAAAATTAAAGGAAAAATAAATTACGGGTGATCTGAGATCAGGAAGAGGAAAAGGGGGGTTTTTAATGGAAAAAATGGTTTATATTGAGTTATTTAGTTATTTGCAGCGAAACTACAAGTCCTATGGAAGAAAGTTAAATAGCAAAGTTGTAGGTGATACAAAGATCTGCAACTATTTTTTTCACATAACCTTAAACGTAATGTGAAAAATTCATATAACCTTTCTGAATATTTTTTTAAAATAAACAATATCAATAAGACTCAAAATAAATTAAATATTTGTGTAATGTCTTTCCTTCAAATATATTTTAGTTAGTGGCGTAATAACGAGCCCAGGGTACAGCTAGTTTAACCTTTAACAAATACCTAATAATCTTAAATCCAATATTTTTACTTCTAACGGCAGTCCCTATTCTTGCAGCCTGTCCTTTTTCTTTTATGGGCAAAATAGCGGTTGAAATGTTGTTTTTTAGTTTAATGAATGTGGATACGCTTATGTTAGATAGCTGAATTGATAAGGATAGCTACAAAATGGGGGACGTACCGCATTAAGATCATTTGGGCTGCTAAAACAAATCCTTTCTTTTTCCCATTACAATATCTGTATTAACGTGAACAGCGTGCATTAATAGTACATTAAGATACAAGTGCGCAAAGTAGGTCGTTCCCGCACGAGCGAAGAGAGTGCATGATGACCTACGTGCGCACGAGTATCGTATACGATTTTTCCTATTAAGTTGCGCAAAGTTCGACCACAATAATTATTTTCAAACATTTACGCACGTTTAGATACATTCTCGCATGCTCTTGTCAACGTGTAGGAAAGAGGTACTTTGCGAACGCAAATGCATGCGCATAATCGAACTTTGCACACGATAATATGAAAAAGTTCTTCCCAATACGTCTCGAGTATGTCACAATTACTCGATGTCTGAAAGGTACCGAAGGCTAACGGTACAAGTCATAAGCGAACGGCTGTTACGAACACATCGCTAACTAAAATACAAAGTATTTGAGAATGTCTCGTTTACAGTACCTCGTTCACACCTAACTGTAAAGCCCTGCGTCACGTTTCAAAACTGGATTTTGTTGTTTTGCCGAAACGGAAAACTCAATTTTCATTAAAACTGTTAACTGCGAAATACCGTTAGTATTTTCTTTGTCAGTTTTTGTCATAAAACTCGCCATTTGAGTATATTGTGTTATAATTTTAGCGTTAAATGCTATTAAAAAAATTATTGATGAAGGCGTTACTTTGCGGAAAACCATAATTATCCAAATGATTTGAGTTTTCTTTAGTGTTAATTCCGCCAATATTTGTCTTTAAAGAATTCGACACGTGTTAATTAGTCTCGTGCCAGATTTTGCCGAGTCAACACGTCCTGAGGATGCCTCATGTAGAGGCGAAACACGTGTCTAATTCTTTAAAGACAGATATTGGCGGAATTAACACCAAAGAAAACTCAAATCATTTGGATATTTAAAACTAATGCATTTTTCCACCGCACTTCAAGTATTTTCAATAAATTAAAACACTTGGATAATATTGACCTATTCTGCTCTGTAATTTTGGCTAACTGTCACATAAGGCTAGATCCTATATAGGATTGTATTGTATATAATCTAATTTATAAGTTTTAAATCTCGCAAATGTTAAGCCTAGACTTAAGTGTGAAGCATTGTAACTTTTAGTTGACTTTTTACTTGTTAATGGCCTTTACTTATTAACATTCACATTGACTCTGTATTATGGCTGTCAGCCCCCCCTAATATAAATAAATAAATAATCTAATATATAAAATTCTCGTGTCATGGTGTTAATCTTTGAACTCCTCCGAAGCGGCTTTGATTCTCATGAAATTTTGAGTGCGTATTGGGTAGGTCTGAGAATCGGACAACATCTATTTTCATCCCCCTAAATGTTAAGGGTGGTCCAAACGATTTTTTTTTTTATTTGTTTGATTATGAGTCAGCATTAAAAAATACATACAACTTTTTTAACCAATTACGATCAACAGTTACTTTTGTATCGCGTTTTTAATATCGGCAATACAACGTTTGCTGGGTCAGCTACTTAAAATATATTAAGAAGATAACCTTTTAAGATATTATATCCAATTTATGACTTAGTTGTTATTTGAATAAAAAAAAAAATAAAATAGCAAAGAAAAACTACATTAAATTTACTTATTTTTTATATAAAACTGAAAGTGCGCGGTTTTTCAATTACCTTTAACTTTAACTTAAAGAAAAACCTTTCAAAATAAGTGTGCTGGGATAAGTATCATATAAGCCTTCTTATTACGCATTAAGTAAAGTATTTGGATATTAGTACATTAATTTTATTTAACAATCAGTTAAATAACGCTTGTGTATTATTTAATGGAAATTAATTATAAATCATTTAATTACTTGCTGAGGAATTAGAGACTTGAATTTTTTTTGACAATACAAATTAACTAACTCCTGGTTAAAAACATTAGATTATGAAGATACAGAGAAACTTGTGGATGTGTAAGATATTCATCACTCCCTCACACACCTAAGAAAACCACACACAGCACAAATGTAACAAACTTCCCTTACTATATACGTATCTCTAACACTCACCCACACACTTCACCCAAAACTAAACACATAATATAATAATAATGATGTATATATTTCAAATCACATGTCCTGTACTATTTTTTAATGTCTTTTATTAATAACCGTACTCTGTTTACTATTTTAGATCTTTGTGCATGGAACATCATTCCTTATTGTATTCGGAGAAGGGCGTTGTCAGCTGCGCTGCAGTTTATACTTTTGCAGCTATCATCGTTTTTACTTGTTTGTATTATCTTTGTTAAATTGTACCAAATAAAAGTTTTATTATTTAAAAAAAAAATAGATGCCAAATTTTTCTACTTCATTTTATAATTTAACTAGATTTTTATGATATATTAAATGAATTATTAAAAAATTAACTATTATAGGTTTTGGTACTGGGAGTATTAGTTAACAATATAAAAATAAAACCCCAATCATTATTTTTCCTTAATTTAAAGCTTGCTGTATTTAAAAAGCTGATCAAATACGACACTTATGAAGGGTTCCGTATCATATAGTCTTTAAATAGGTACTTCTGTAAAATATTCTTCATTTATTTTCATGATTGACATTTTGGAAGCAGCGAACTAATGCCCACTCCTTTTTTATGGTTAATGACATTTCACCAGTGGGAGGCTCCTTTGCACAGGATGCCGGCTAGATTATGGGTACGCCTAATTCTGCCGTGAAACAGTTATGTGTAAACATTACTGTGTTTCAGTTTGAAGGACGCCATAGCTAGTGAAATTACTGGGCAAATGAGAGTTAACATCTTATGCTTCAAGGTGACTAGCGCAATTGTATTGCCACTCAGAATTTTTGTGATTTTCAAGAATCCTGAGCGGCACTGCATTTTAATGGGCAGGGCGTATCAGTTACCATCAGCTGAACGTACTGCTCGTCTCGTCCCGTATTTTCATTTAAAAAAACAGATGGGCATGTGGACAACGGAATCAGTAATAGGGTTTCCATCGATACCCTACGGGTACGGTACTCTGAAAACCTATATATTTATAACTAAAATGTTGTAAATATTTAATCTGTTTAGTAATCTAGTTCCTTAATGTTTTTACTTGTTTGTACCTAATTTCAATATGACTTTTAGAAGTCTCAAGTCTCTGTCGGTTCAATACTCACCTAAACAAACTCCTGGTTGATGTTCCATGCTGTAAGGCCAAACGTAGTCCGTCCTCTGAAGATACTGGGTTAAAGCTGGGACATCAGACAGCAGCATTTCAGGTTTTCCCGCTTCTATCAGCAATACAGTGGCTCTGGGTTTGTCTTCTGATAACCTTGCTGCCAGTACCGACCCAGCAGAACTTGCACCGACTATGACATAGTCATATTCATCTAACGCTCTGGTGAACCCTGAAATATATCCATTATTTTATTTGGTATTTCTGTTACAGGGTTACAAACTATCGGGCTCTTAATGCACCAGCTTAATTTACACTTATGTGGTATTTTCATACTAAGATATATATCATATATCTTGAAGCGAGCTATTCTTGTATATATAAATAATCTGAATCTCGGAAACGGCTCCAACGATTTTCATAAAATTTAGTATACAGGGGATTTCGGGTGCAATAAATCGATCTAGCTATTCAATTTAAAAAAAAATGTAGTTTTACCCGTGTTTAAATGAGAAACAGCTACATTAACATAAGACTACAAACGTAAATTTCGCCGCTATATACAAGACTGTAATAACTCAGATGGGACATTGGATTGGTCGTCCGTATATTTATTTATTAATCAAACAGATTTTATACCAAATCTGTTGATGCAGGAGTTGATATAAAACAGATTTATTTTTCATAGAAGACATTCTTTAGCATAATTAGCTATTTGTGCATAGGTCGTATTGTTTTCTATAATATTGTCTTTTGATGTTCGGAAACCTTATTATTTTATCGAAAGAAGATTATTGAAAATAATATTTATATTACACCAACTGCTATTAAAATATATAATTAAACTAGCTGTACCCTGGGCTCGTTATTACGCCACTAACTAAAATATATTTGAAGGAAAGACATTACTCAAATATTTAATTTATTTTGAGTCTTATTGATATTGTTTATTTTAAAAAAATATTCAGAAAGGTTATATGAATTTTTCACATTACGTTTAAGGTTATGTGAAAAAAATATTTGCAGATCTTTGTATCACCTACAACTTTGCTATTTAACTTTCTTCCATAGGACTTGTAGTTTCGCCGCAAATAACTAAATAACTCAATATAAACCATTTTTTCCCTTAAAAACCCCCCCTTTTCCTCTTCCCGATCTCAGATCACCCGTAATTTATTTTCCCTTTAATTTTTGTTATATTCTCTTCCATTTCCAAAAGATTAAATCCTACTATTATTATTTTTTCACTTTTTATCATTTTCAAAGGCTTCAGCACTGGTCTACTATTTAAAAATACCAATATTTCATGTTTTGAAAATGGTAATAGGTACATGCATTGAAAAAAAAAACCAAAAACATTCCATACGCTTCTTATTGAATCGCTAAATGCAATTTGGTATTCCAAAAATAACAATAATTGTTAATGGAATTAGATTACCTGCTTAGATTGTTAATTTTTTTACTTTTTAGTGCATATTATATCTATTGTTTTTAAATAGTATTTTAAGTGGGTTGTTTTGCTGTTAATTTATTTTTAGTGAATCGGAAGGATTATTTGTCTAAATATGTGTAGATCTACAAAATTTTGCAATACAGCAATGAAAGTAAGCGCTTTGCAATTTGATTGTTGATATATACTAGTGGACCCAACAGACGTTGTCCTGTACACATGTTTTAAATTTGAAAAATCGGTCCAGCCGTTAGGAGCAGTTCACTAGCATACACATGAGCAGGAGAATTATATTATATGGGCGGAATTGAGAATCTAAACCAATCTCAAATTCACTGAAACAAACAAAAAAGTCATCAAAATCAGTCCAGCCGTTTAGGAGGTAGTTTAATTGTGAATCTAAACCATTTTCGAATCCACCTGAAAACACACACCAATCTCAAGTTCACTGGAACACACAAAAATATCATCAAAATCGGTCCAGCCGTTTAGGAGGTAGTTCAATTGTGAATCTAAACCATTCTCGAATCCACCTGAATATACACAGAAAGTTTCATTAGAATCGGTCCAGCCGTCTAGGAGGAGTTCAGTGACATACACACGTACACAAGAATTATATATATAAAGATTATACATACAAGAATTGCTCGTTTAAAGATATAAGATATACCGAATATGGTATAGTACATTTTGTTAAAAATACATAATTTGGGTTGTTATGGGTATAGTTTACTTACGAGCATTGTGAGAACGAGTCCAATTGACTCTTGGCCATGTAACTCATAATAGTATAATTAATTATTATCTAAAATACTAAAAAAGCACAATAGATGATATAATGAAACACTGGATATTCATTCCCACTTCGGAAGGTTACCATGAATGGCACATTCATATGCTTATCTCGTTAAGCTCTATGATCTGAGATTACTTAATTCTAAAATAACCTACTAATATGCAAATACTGTAGGGTAGATCCTGTAGATGAAGCCACAACCTGAGAGTTGCACAAAACATACAAGATTTTAATGAAGATATGTCACTCGAACGGATAGCTCAGTTGGAAGAGCACTCGCACGGAACGCGAGAGGTCGTCGGTTCGAGTCCCGCATCGTTCATAAAATTCTGTTTTCAAATTTTATTTTTGTGTAGCTACAACCATTCATAACTTTCTCTCACGCTCATAAAACAAATTCGTATGAGCAAACTTCGGAAATAATAATTGAAAAGTAGGATTAGAGAGAGCTCTTAAAAAATATTAAACTTATAAAGATTTAAATAAAAAAATTATACTTTGTAAATGAGGCCTTTGTTGAGACAAATGTTTTATGAGTGTCCGAGAAAAGAAGTTGGAAAAGTTTTATTTCTGAACTGAAACAATGACGTCTAACATCATCAAGAGTTTATCACTTGGCCATCAAGAGTTGATTTCAAGGTAAAAGGAATGCCTAGAGGATTGTACTTCTTATTTACCAGAAAGAATACTAAAAATGGTTAACAGTATGCATCTTGCGATTGCGACAAAAGGCCAGGCCAAGAGTACCCTAAACCGGAGAGCATGTATGAAAGGAATAATGAAAGTGGACGAAGCGAAACAAGTATGTAAGGATCGTAGCAAGTGGAAAGAAGTGGTCTCTGCCTACCCCTACGGGAAAGAGGCGTGATTTTATGTACGTATGTATCTTGCGATTGCCACTTTTGTACTCGAAACATAAATATGGTATTTTAATAGTAGTACATAAAATTAATTACTTATAACCACGTGTTACCTTCAGTAAGGCAGTACGCATGTAACCATTGATCGGGCTGGTCCTAGTTACCATTAACCATTATTCTTTAACCATTACAGGGCCGGTCCGAGTAACCATTTTAACCATTGTAACCAATTAATAGTAGAGATTCGCGTACTCACAAGTAGAACCATTAATTAAAGTTATTTAACGTTTCATAGATTAATTTAGTACCATAAGTAAATAAATATTTTTACCATAAAAACCAATATATATACCCCTAAGTGCACCCCTTTTCATTAACACATCATAAACATAAATGGTAGGCAAAGAAAGATATCCTATACATTATGCTTTTCATCACTTAACTGTAGTGTCTGTTAGAAGAAGAAGGTATATATAAAAAATTATGTTCGACTTACCTTTAGGCAGCGGATAGGAATCCCTCAAAAAGTCAAACGGATCATTAGCATTTGATGGTGAATAGTTAACAGCTACAGTCTGCAGCATCATATCAACTATAGGACTCTGTGGATACGAGTAATGTGTATAACGTGCTTGCCGACTCGCTCCATCTATGGATGCCCTTTTCTGTTCTTTGGCTTCATTCTCTTCGTTAAATGGAACACGAAGTACTCGTGGTGCTGTATCACTTACAAAAGTTCCTGTATCTATTAAATTTTCGTAGCTATCGTACGGCTCTTCGTCGACATTGAGAAGGTCGTCATCAGTGTAAATGTCGATGGCTTTAATGTGTAACAATAAGCAAGTAAAGACGAGCTTAAACAGTATTCGACCCATTTTTCTGTAAGTAAATGAAAGTTTTATTTATATTGTTGATACCTTAAAAATAATTGCAAAGTTAGAAAATAGATTGAAATCTAATGATTTAGATTAGACCCATGGTTTTTGTATTAATCACTCAATAATTCAAAATAAACGATAGTAGGTAAGCATGAATTTTGGATAATATAGATTATGAAACTTTTTAAAACTACCCCATGACAATGTAAGCATACGTTAACATATAATAGCTAGTAACTTAATGATTAACGAGAGTTTTACACAATTAAATAAAATATTTCCACAGTAGTTTAAAAAATCTAAAAAACACGCTTTGGTTGAAAAGATTGAAATTTAAAATGATCATTAATTCCTGCCTTATCGCGACTATAAATGAAAAAAAAAATCTTATTTTGCAAATTGCAAAATGGAATGATTTTATCAAATTACTGTATTGTCATCTGTCCTCGATAAATCCTGTAAGTTTCAACGAAATCTGACCGTTTAAAGTGGGTCAAAATCGCGCCCAAATAAGTCGGTTACAAACAAACATACATACAGGTGAATCTAATAAAAATCTTGTAAAAAGAAGAATTTTATTTAAATATAAAAGCTATATCTGTAAATAATTTTACCGTTGTAATTATATTATCGAAAAATATATTATGTTTATCTAAAACGAAAACGAAAACAAAAACAAAAAATGATATACCTAGAATTTTTTTTAAGTAAAATAGTTTTTCTACTTACCCTTTAAGAAATCGTTATATTTCGCTTTATAAGAATGATATTGAATAATATTGATGCGATGTTTACCGCTGTCACTTCGCGAATGGCATGAACTCGACTGAAGTAAGAGTTTAAAGTGTATTCTACATAAAACCTTCACCTTGCACTTCTTATACCGCTAGTCGCATGTGCTCCTTAGCCGCTTTTAACTACTAACGACCAATACCGAAATAGGAACAGTGCATTGACCTGTTGTCACTTGCAAAGTTGCATTAGCACTTTTATACAAACAAACTTAGTGGTAGATCTCATCTTCTATATATAAATTACGTGACACGTTGTTTGTCCGCGATGGACTCCTAAACTAATGAACGGATTTTAATGGGGATTACTTTATTTAGTGCAGTTTGGTCCAACTTGAGAGATAGGATAGTTTTTATTTCGATTTGGGACCTATAAATATTTTCATTTTCAATATTTGTTTTGTATGGACATATTTTCTAGGAGAGAATTTAGTGACGCACGGTTTGACAGTTCCGCTGTGAAACAATTTCATTATAACAACAGGGAGCATTTTTTACGAAATAATTCTTGATGTTTTTAAATATTATTGGCAAATCCCTATAAAACAGTATTTTTTTTTCACTACCTAACTTCTAGAACAACGTCTGTCGGTTCAGCGAGTATATATATATAATGAAAATGTTAATTGTTTGAGGCCCTATCACGCCAAAACCACTGATCGTATCGACATGAAACTACCACCATTCGATGTGAAATTTATCCTAGATGGTTTATGGCTACTTAACTTTATTTTTTTTATTGTATTTGTAATAAGATGAATAAAATTTAATTATTTCCTTTTAGCGAAGGGGGCGGGTACGCCTGGTTATAATTATATAAGTTGAAATTGCAGACCTACATAATTAATAAAAGATTTACCTTGAAGTATTACAAATAACATTCATAATACCGAATTCAAAAAAGCAGGAGGTTAGTTGAATGTGTCTTTATAACCAATAGTTTTTTTTTTTTTTATGAAATGGTAAATCTTACAGATTGACTTTTTTGTTTATTCAATAACAAGTTAAGTGTTCGTATACGAAGAATATCATTTCTTGAACTGATAATTACTTCAAAAAGAGATAGTTAAGCGGCTTAAACCAAACAAATTTAAATGATTTTAATGAAAATTGACCTATACTTAGACATTGGGGCTATTGGAATTCATATTCATATTGGTATCTAAATTAAAATAGAAAACTTTTTTCAAAAACAACCAATTTTAAAGGTATTGAATATTTATTTATAGTTACTTGCTTACCTTGTTTTAAAAATATGTATTTTTAGTTGTTTTATATTGTTTCTTATTGTATTTTGTTTATTCAAGTGTAACTATTAAAGAAAGCTTTGGGAAAGGTCAGATAAAGAAAAACTCGGAGAGTTTCTTGCGCTCTTCTTCTCTCTCAGAGCGCCATTTGTTTCCGAAGCGGTAGTAGTATCTAGTATATTAGAAATGACATCAAAAAGAATTCTAAAGGAATCGCTTTTGAGAAAATAAATGCCTTTTATGGATGTAATAAATAAGAAATAAAATAGAAGAAGAGAATTTGTATGAATGTCATTTGAACAAAAGAAGCCGGTGAAGCATGTATATGAGACCAAAAATCTGGGACAAAAGATAAAGTAAATGCAAACATAGATAACTGTTTATTTGGTTGATATAGCAAAAAAAAATTTTGAAAATTATAGTCTGTCACCGTACCATATTATCTCTGTAAGTACAATCTTTTTATATGAGGACTAGTAATGCCCCGCGGTTTCACTCGCTATAAATACGGTTTTATTATTGTCGGCACATATATCAGCTTTTAAAATGTAAAAAAGTAGTTATAGTGACATAACTACAGTAGTTGGACACATGGTATCGTGGACTTTTTTGTAGATATTGATACGTTCTATAATTGTGTAGAACATTTTTTTTTCTATCATCAATCAGTTTCCGCAGCGCATATTTTTGTGACTAATTTTTTCACATCTTGGGTTATATTATTGAATTTTTACTAAGGATCCCGTTTTTTTTTATATGTTATACAGCCTATGTCACTCAATGAAGATACATCATTATAATGGTGCAAGAATTTTTTAAATTGGTCCAGTAGTTTTTGTGTGAAAACAGTACAAACATACATGCAAAAACACAAATGTTTCTTCCTTATAATATTAGTTTAGATTACTAGCGTTTTTTGTAAAGAACCTAAACGATATTATTAATCACAATTATTAGTTATAGCTTAAAAAATTTAATCATTAAGTTCAATGTTACTGGTGACACCAAACTGTATTCTGGAGAGGTGCAATTTACATTTTATTTTAAACAAATTACCGAAGGACAACATTTAGATCCCCAAAGGTGGAAATAGGAGAAAAGCTGCGTTCGTCACCTTGAGACATAAGATGATAATTCTCATTTGCCCAGTAATTTTACTAGCTACGGCGCCCTTCAGACCGAAACACAGTAATGCTTACATATTACTGCTCTAGCCGGCATCCGGTGCAAAGGAGCCTCCCACTAGCAAATTGTCTTGAATGTGATCACTGATTTTCATTTATCAGTCACTTTTATTTTATGGGTGCCACAAATGTTTTATTATTATATAATTGTTAAAAAGTCTTTTGTAAAAAATGCTTGATACATCATTACTGACACGAGGTAAAGACGCGAGAGATTCAAATTCAAATATTTTAATTCAAAATAGGATATGAAATCACTTATTGAAAGTCAAAAAACTACGACCCATTCCAAAATGAATGCCTCAAACCTGAGAAGAATGGGCGCAACAAACTCAGCGGGCTTTTTTCTTCATCAAAAAATACGTTTACAAAGTAATGTTGTACAATTAAACTTAAATGTTTTTTCCTCGTGTTAACATTATGATTTCTAGCAAATTCCTCAATGTGCTTATGAATCGCTCATAACTCGACAAAAAGCCTTGGCTTATGTCGATGGTAGTCCGGACATTAGTGCAAAAATAAAACATAGGATGCATGGGAAAGAACCTGCAACTTTTCAAGTATAAGATGTCAGTTGGCACAAATGGGGGCGCTTCTGGCGCATTTATTTGTTTAATTATTTCCTTTAAAGTTAAAGTTATTATATATTTTATTTTATGAAATGCTCACATAATGCCTCTATTTATTTACGGTGTGTGTGGATTGATGCATCTACTATACTCAGTAACTCTAGTGTTTATAAGTATTATTTTTTTTTTTTCTTTTTTTGACTTACTTGTGTAAGCCTTTCAGTTTTTGACATTTGAGTATTTTGGTTGCGTCACTTTGCATATATTGTAATTGAAATGATTTGTAAAACAATTATAATGTAAATCTTGACTTAAAAGAGTGGCAATGAGTTTCTTTCTACTTCTTCTCATTAGCTCAACCTTTTTTGACATTCATAAGTGTCATTTCCGTGACCTACATGATTAAAGTGTTTTTGAATTTGAATTTAATAAGGTATTTTATTCTCATTATATCTTTTTAATACATCTGTAAGTATTAAATATTCTTTAAGAATTAATTAATAAGTTTCGCCTTATCTATACGAGTTTTAATAAATCATTAAATTGTTCTTTTGCCACACGCAAACATATTCTGTGTCATTAGAAGTAATCTTTTATAATCCCGCAGCCATAAATCCAGTGTCTCCTTGGTACTTGTACCATTTATATTGTGTTTCGTAGTTGGTAACTTCTACTAATGGTTCCTGTTTTCTTCCAGAAACATTATTATGAACTTAAGACCGGTCTTGGGTAGTAGTTCGGTAAAAATAATATTATTTTAGGACGTTAACTAAGTTTGTTTCATTCAACAATTGCAGTGTAAAATGCTCTGTTGAATTGTTCAGTACTGAATTTTGTTTTCTGCCATTCTGGTTCTTTATTTAACATTGACGTTAATAGTGTTAACAGTAATTAATTTATTTAGGATATGTTACGATATGCACTGCGACCATAGTACAGTGTGACGTCAATTTAGTATACTGTGAAGCCGTTCCTTTATAGCGAGTTATACTGGTTACTATTTAAAACGGAACGCAATCCCGTATACTGTCAGCCGCATTTTTTGACGCAGCAATCAAATGAGTGTATTAAAGTTTGATAGTTCATTAAAAAGAAACTGTTGTTGGAGTACTGTCAAATTAAAAATATTTGGGATAAAACTGTAGGTATTGTTTATAAAACGCTAGGCACTCGAGTGGTTTAGACTGATCACGTGATCAAAGTACTGCGAGTACCTTACCTCGAAAACGCCAGTGCTCACAGTAGAATATATTCATAAATTTCCCTAGGGTACTGCGGCAGTATACTGGCAGTCCATTACGGAACGAATTCTTCTACAGTGATAGCACTGTGCAGTGCTCGCAGTGCATATCGGAGCATACCCATAGTAATCTATTAATTTCTAAGACCTTAATATAAACCTATTTGCAAACTTTTCTGTACAACAATAGAAATCTTAAACAAAAGAGGTTTTGAATGCATTCAATTAATTAGAAAGAATCGTACTTTGTACGTATTTAAAAAGTACGGGTAGTTAAAATAAAATATTCGAAATTTGAAAATTTCAAAGTAATTAAAAAGTATTCTGTTCGTTTATTTCTACTTACAAAAGATCTTAAACGATAAAAATATTAGAAAGAAAATATTATCAACAAAGACTTAAATTCACTTTTATATTTATGAGAAATGAAGCCAAAAATTTATAAATTTATTTGTAAGTTTATGATGAATTCATTTAAGATGGGGATACACTT
>CATIXQ010000041.1:1336981-1360006 GCA_949711755.1 Leptidea juvernica | reverse complement strand
ATTCATTTAAGATGGGGATACACTTAGTTAACATTAACATAAGTTTTTGAAATACTTACATAATTTATTTTTTAGAAGAGGATTTTTACTTTTGAGTGTCTGAGTGATACTATTATTTATTAAAAATTTAAATTAATATTTGTTACTATAATCAAATTGTTCATACACCGGCCCGTAACGGCCGCTCCGAGACCTATAAGTAAAAGAGATATAGTTCCGAGAGTTGAATCTTATTTATTCAAAATTTCAATAATAAAATCTTAAATATTAATACTTTTTTAGTTATTAACGAAGGGTCAACGGCATTAGGTCAAGAGGACGCTCCCCTATGCGCTGGACAGACCAGATCAAAGCCTTAACCAATACTCCCCTCAACACATGTGCCAGAGAAGCAATAGCCAGGGATAACTGGCGTAGAATCGTTCGTCGTTCGACGTGACCACGACTGCTCTGTCAAGAGTAATCCGACGAAGAAGAAGTTATTAACGATTAACCAAATGCTATTTTTTTCATCTTTCTTATTTGTCTATAATAATCGTATTTTTCTGTACTAATACGTATTTTGGATACATTTTCCTAGACGGCATTCCAAATCGAATGAGCCATAACTGAAAATGTAGATTAATTTTCATGAAGTGGTCTACCTTTTTTTAAATTACATGCCATTTACACAAATAAAATTTGAAAACAAAACTTTATGAACGAATGCGGTACTCGAGCCCATGACTTCTCGCGTTCCTTGCGAATGCTCTTCCAACTGAGCTCGTGTTCGTGTGACGCATCGTTATAAAATCTTGTATGCTCTCGCACTTGTAGCACTCGCACGGAAAGCGAGAGGTCGTGGGTTCGAGTCCCGCACCGTATATAAAATATTGTTATAATGCTATAAGTGAGGGTTATCACTTTAAAACATGATAAATAACGTACATTTTGTTTAAGAAGTAAACCTTATATTTAAAATAATGTTAAATACATTACGTACACGGCTTATTCCAGTTGAATTTGAACTCGCGATATTTTTTAACATATAAAATTTCAAACGGGAATACAACATAACATACTAGACCCGTTTTGTTGAAGGTTTTTTTGTGCCGCTCAGAATTCTTGAAAAACCCAAAAATTCTGAGTGGCACTACAATTGCGCTCGTCACCTTGAGACATAAGGTGTTAAGTCGAGTTTGCCCAGTAATTTCACTAGCTACGGCGCCCTTCAGACCGAAACACAGTAATGATTACACATTACTGCTTCACGGCAGAAATAGGCGCAGTTGTGGTACCCATAATCCAGCCTGTGTAAAGGAGCCACCCACTTGTGTGGTATCAACTAATAGTACTTACCCCGACGAACAAAGAACAGTTAGCTCGAAATGGTTGCAAATATTATACAAGTTATTAAAACTATGATGAGTTCAAAATATATTAAAACAAATTTGGTGCGAGTTTCTTGTATTTTCTTCCCACTAGCTCTACTTTCGTAATCTCTACATATTATAAATAAAATTGGAGTGTCTGTTTGTAATATTGAAATAACCGTTTTGAGCAACATGTGTCTGTATACGGTACATACACCAAAATAATATTTTTTACAGTCTGTCTGTCTATTTGTTCCGTCTAATCTCTGAAATGACTGGACCGATTTTGACGTGACTTTTATTGGCAGGTAGCTGATGTAATAAGGAGTAACTTAAGCTACGTTTATTTTAGAAACATTCTTTTATTTTAGATAAACAAATTAATGTTGCAATGTCCAAGAAACGGTATAACTCTAAAAATAATTAATATGGCAAGACAACGTTTGCCGGGTCAGCTAGTATTAAAATATATATTATATTATTAAATATATAATTATTATAGTATTTTAACGCTCCTGTGACTGCTCTGGTATTGAAAGAGAATGTGGGCGGCGGTGATCACTTAACACCAGGTGACCCGTACACTCGTTTGTCCTCTTTTCCCATAAATAAAAATATTAAAGGAACCAGAATTTTACAGATTTATAATCAAAATACAATTTAAAACCACGGGAGGCCAATATGCAATTATTTTAGCACTTTAATATGACAGAATTAACGTTTCCTTAATAAATATTAGCTATGCGTAGTCCAATCCAGTCAAGAAATATATCTCGGCATATCTTATCGCAGGCAGGGTATTAAGGAATTTTATTATGTTCGTAAACATCTTGTTATTTCGCAGCTGAAGAATAATTGAGGTCTTCAATGCAAATTATTATGGCAGGTAAATGAGAGTTTTATTGCCGCCTAGAATTTTTTGTAATATGAAATAGCCACGTCTCCTGTATTTCAAATTGCTTTGAGAAGTGTTATTGCTTATTTAAAAATAGCTTCAACGCTAAACTATGTTGTAAACATCATTACTTGTGCTTTTTATAGAAAAGCAGCTCAAAGCGACATATCATAATAGCTTGATAGTTATAACTGTTTTACGAAAATTTCAAAAATTATTAAGGCTTTTTTTAAGGGCAAAGCCAAAGTGGCTTCGAAGAAGCTGGGCGTCATTAATAGAGCACGGCAATACTTCAAGCAGGCCTACATTCTAGCGCTCTACAAAGCGCAGGTCCGGCTACACATGGAGTATTGCTGTCATCTCTGGTCTGGCGCACCCCAGTATCAGCTCGATCCATTTGACCGCGTGCAACGCAGAGCAGCTTGAATTGTCGGGGACCCAGTGCTCAGTGAACGGCTGGATCACTTGGCGTTGCGTAGAGACGTCGCTTCATTGTGTGTCTTCTACCGCATTTATCACGGGGAGTGTTCCGAAGAGCT
Source organism: Leptidea juvernica (assembly GCA_949711755.1). Classification (NCBI taxonomy): domain Eukaryota; kingdom Metazoa; phylum Arthropoda; class Insecta; order Lepidoptera; family Pieridae; genus Leptidea; species Leptidea juvernica. The sequence continues at coordinate 1,357,220 of CATIXQ010000041.1, read as the reverse complement.
GTTTAATCTGATTCCTGCCGCCGAATTCCACCTTCGCACGACACGCTAAAAGTTAGGATATCATCCCCACCATATGGATGTGTGGCGGTCCTCCACAGTGCGATTTTTAAGGAGCTTTCTTCCTCGTACTACAATGCTGTGGAATGAGCTTCCTTGTGCGGTGTTTCCGGGATGATACGACATGGGTACCTTCAAAAAAAGTGCGTACACCTTCCTTAAAGGCCGGCAACACTCTTGTGATTTCTCTGGTGTTGCAAGAGAATGTGGCCGGCGGTGATCACTTAACACCAGGTGACCCGTACGCTCATTTCTCCTCCTATTCCATAAAAAAAAGATTAATTTATCTCCTCTCAGGATCTACTTTACAGTTGATTACCTGAATAAGTTCATATTAGGAAATTGACTTGAGATGTCGCTCTTTTCAAATAAAACTATAGATTCGTCATGTCTGTCTGTCTGTCCGTGTATGTCACAGCCACTTTTTTCCGAAACCAAAATAACTATACTGTTGAAAGTAGATGTATTCTGTGAACCGCATTAACATTAAAAAATTTTGGGGGTTCCCAATTTTACCAATTTTTTTCATCAAACATCAAATAGAACCTTTATATTATGTTACTTGCTGCTACGGAACCCTTTATGGGCGAGTCCGACTCGCACTTGGCCGCTTTTAAAAGTGATATACCTCACTTCAGGGTTATCATTTAAAAAAAAATTGTTAAGGCAATACTTTTGACTAACATATTGGAACTTGATACCATAATCAAAAGATACTTGAGTGTGATCATAGAGAGTACGTCAGCTACTCCTTGAAGAGTAGTGAGCCTTAATCATAAAGCCTGCTGAGTGTACCCGAAACCATTTATAATTAAAACTGCTTCACTCTGTGTAAGAATAATCCATGCCTATCCATGAGTAGGTACTATTAAAATGTTAGTTAATTTGAATATAAGATAATTAAAGTACTTCTAATAATATCCTGGGAAAAATATGGCTATATTATACAGTTCTATTTTTTAAGGAGGACAAACGAGCGCACGGGTCATCTAGTATTAAGTGATTACCCACATTCTTTTGTAGCACCAGAGGAATCACAGGAGTGTTGCCGGCGTTTAAGAAAGGTGTACGCGCTTTTTTGAAGGTAACTATGTCGTATCAAGGAACCACCGCACAAGGAAGCTCATTCCACAGCTTTGTAGTAAATGGAAGAAGACTCCTGTGCTCGCCACGCACTGTGGTGGACCGCCACGGGGTAAAGTAATTTGCGGTTGATATATCTATTTTTTAATTTTTTGAAGTTCAACTGATGGTATATATGTTTTTAAACCTTTATGATCATTCTGAGTTCCGTCGTGACCACGTTTCATGCAGATAGATCAAAATATCGGCATGAAATTAATAAAATATGTATCGTGAGTACCCGACATAATACATAATTACAACTGATGGTATGTCATATATGTTTATCTACACCCATGCTTTAAAACCTCTATTAAAGATTCTGAAACAGTTAGCTTATTGCCAACATTAAAACACCCAATGTTCTAATAACCATTACATCATCCAAACGAGTGTTGTAATGTTGTACTGAATTTCATAACAACACCCCTATGTTTTTTTTCGATCCCTTCATGCGCAAAGAGTTTCAACAGACAACCACATTCTTATTGCTCGATGCGTGGTATCTGTATGCATTTCAAAAAAAGAACGTCGCGCGCCGTAATAAAAAGTAGAGTATTCGAAGCCCCGCCATTTTTCTTCGATATTTTTATTGTTTTGTTTACAAAACATGAAAACGCTGAATATTCTAGTGAATTTTAATTATTGCACTATACGAAAAGTAAATTACTACTAAAATAAATAATTTATTCATTAATACTGAGTTTATTTGTATATAATCAGTAATGAATGATATTAGGTTACTACTAGGACTGGTGTTTTAATATTAGCAGTAAGCTAACTGTTCCAGAATGTTTTAGTGGATTCATATTCTGTGTAGATAAAGTCTTGTATGCAACTGTTGATAATTAGGTATTAAAACACTCATGTGATACTATTGTCATACTCGGCTTCGCTTCGTGCGATAAATCCACAATCGTGTTTTAATACCCCTTATTACACAACAGTTGCAACATGATGGTATGCTGTGCCCATTACAATGCAGAGATACTCCTGATTAAAAGCCCATAATCTTGAGGGAAACCACAATGACGACTTGAAACAAGATGTTAAGTTAGCTTACTAAGATATTAGTGATAACTAACTGCGGCGCCCTTTGACCCTAAATACTATTCCCCTTATTCATAATAGTCTGCTAACTTAAAGCATTGCTAATTCTCACTCTGTCTTCTTCTATTGACCTAAGTCAGAATGAGAAATAACACTCTTTAGGAGCTGTTTTAAGTTAGCGGACCATTATGAATAAGGGGGAAATTCTTTTATAACACTAAGGTGCTCATTCCAGAATATTATTAGTATTATTGGCATGATTGGGCTTCAAAGAAAAGTTTTTGTGATTTCATATAGAAGGTTCTATACATTTTAATAAAACTTATACTTGTTTCATTAATTATGAATTAATTAACTTTGCTTAATTAATAACAAAGTTTATATTTTTATCTAATTTTGTTACCAAATTTGTTACCAAACTTCTTCGAAACGGTTGAAGCGATTTGTATGAAATTATGTGTGCACATCGGGTAGGTATGAGAATCGGCCAACATCATTTTTTTAGCCCAAAATCTTTTTTTTCTTTTTTCATTTTTTTTTATTAATTTGTATGGCAGTACAACGTTTGCTTGGTCAGCTAGTTTACATATTATTTTTTTTACTACATGTAATAGATATATACCTTGTAATAAATAAAAAATTTATATAGTCTTGCCATAAATACTGATACAAAAAAAAATTCTATTGCAAATAACATTCATTGCTTTTACAGTGTGTTAGTTTAAAACATAAATATAAAACAATTTAAAATATAAAAAGCTTATTCGAAGTGGTCTCCATTGGCTGCAATACAGTCCTTTAAACATTAAGGCCAGTTATCAATAGAAGCACGGTACACAAACTTTTTACGAATACCAAGCGTATGAAGAGTTGCATTTCTCCATACCTACTTTGTGTAAAGCAATCACAACGATTCGGGATTCTTTATCACCCCTCTCCATCAATTATACATCGGAAAATATTAGACAATGTATTCCATATTCAAATGTAATATTTTGTTTATTTTTAATTGTAACACTATTTATGGCCAGACTTCGTAATAATCTTGCTACTATTGTGGCAAATACAAGTAACTTAGCATAATCTCATACTGTTTTATTGTAATAAGGTTTAAACCACACAGGTGTTTTCTTAACTTCAATTCTTGCATGTAATTTTACCTTCCGCTCTTTATAAAAGTTATGATGCACTTCATACATATTCATGAGCATATTTCCTTTTACGACTATGAATAGGGCTTAGTCGTACACATAATGGAGGTACAAATGTAGTATGTTAATTGGTATGAGTAAATCATACGAGACTAATGGAAATATTTGTAAGTTGAAAACCCACTCAATGAAATTATCATACCGACTATCTTCAGCAAGTAATAACTGGCTATTAAAATAATTTTAGGGTTCCGTAGTTAAATGGCAAAAAACCCTTATGGATTCTTCATGTCTATCCGTCTGTCCGTCTGTATGTCAGAGCCACTGTTTTCCGAAACTATAAGAACTGTACTGTTGAAACTTGGTAAGTAGATGTATTCTGTGCATTAAGATTTTCAAACAAAATTCTCCCATACCTTCTTATAACTGAAACTCAAAAAATTTATCACACCAAAAGGTGTCGATCTATGGATAGGTCTTCAAAAGTGATATTGAGGAGACACTTCCAAAGTGTGGTGAAATGTGTGTAATTTCTAAAATAAGAAATAGAATAAACTAAAAAATGTTCATTACCATGCAAACTTCCACCGAAAAGTGGTTTGAACGAGATCTGAGTTTTTTAAATACGTCATAAATCGTATTATCAACAACTCAAATCAAAGTAACAACGAACTACATGGACTTTTATATTTTGTTACTTTCTGCTACAAAATTTGATTCTAATTGAGTCAATAAATATTCTTTTCATCAATATATTTCGGCTATTCAATCGCGCCATTTTAGGCGGAATTTCTGTAACGTCATTGTCTATGTCAACAAATTCAAATTGAAATATTTTTATTCAAAATAGGATTCAAAATCACTTATTGAACGTCAAAAACGACTACCCATTCAAAAGAGACTGCCTCAGACCTGAGAAGAATGGGCGCAAGAAACTCAGCGGGCTTTTTTTTAAATATGGATTTCAATGTGATATCGTACAATAAACATTTATAATTAAAGAGCGTGAGGGTGTTCACTTTATTTCCAGTCCGTGGTGTCATTAAGAAAATCGTTTATGCTATAGTAACCTTTCCCATACAAACGTTTTTTAACAATTCTTTTAAATTTCGTAACACATTTGTTTTGTACATTTTCTAGGATTATATTGTAGAAGCATATATTTATATATAGATTTTGGTGAAACTTATTAAATTTAATTACATTTTGTGATTTATAAAATAATGGAATAAAAGAAAAAAACTTTTCATAAGTATTGTCTGGTGGTGTCAGTCAATGAGAAGAGATTAAGTATCTCCAACAATTTGATGTTACTTTGTATAAGTTTGTTGTTTTTTTATAATTTTATTGTTATTTAACCTTCCTATACTCACGATTTGGTCTGGGAGACCGACTGTTCATAATTATTTTAGTCGAGTTCCTTTCTGGCTGCCGGATTTTTTGCTAACTTCAATTTAGAGCACTCCACAATAATGACTAGATTTGAGCGCAATCAGATATTCTTCCGACTATAGACGCTTGAATGATGTCATATTTTTTCTTCAAACCCTGATTTTATTTCTACTGAATTGAACGGAGTGAAGGTAAGGTAATTATGCGATAATTAATTCAATTTAATTATTCTTTAAATTTTTAATTAAAGATATCAACGAGAATAATAATTATGTGATATAAACCTTTATAATCAATAATAATAAAGATTAAAAAGAAAAATATAAGTTACATGCATGTAGGTATGAAATTCAAATTCAAATATTTTTATTCAAAATAGGATGTGACATCACTTATTGAAAATCAAAAACTACCACCCAAAATGAATGCCTCAGATCTGAGAAGAATGGGCACAACAAACTCAGCGGGCTTTAATATTTTTTTTTTCATCGAATAAATATGTTTACAAAGTAATATTGTACAATTAAACTTATTATTTAATAGCCTGAGGGCGGTCACTCCATTCCCAATCTGTGGTATCATTAAGAAAGTCATTTATGTTATAGTAACCTTTCCCACTCAAACGTTTTTTAACAATTCTTTTGAATAACGTTATACTTTTGTTTTGAACATTTTCTGGGATCTTGTTGTAAAATCTCCTAATATCCTATTATTTATTTTATATTGTTATTGTTTTAAATATAATATGGTTGAAGTCGGTGTTGTCTTGTTACGAGTACAAAGTTTTTAATACTAAAGAATGTGAACAGCTGATTCAATATGAATTATTATTTATGAATATTTTGTCTCCTTCGTCCTCATGGGATAGTGATATTTGTAAATAACAGGTTTTTAAGCGCCATTGAGAATATTCGTAAAATAAATAATAGTTAAAAAAAAACTAAAAAGCACGCTTTATATAAAATTCAACTAAAAAATAGAAAATAAATTTTAATTGAAAATAGTGTAAGAAAATATATTTTATTGTAAAAAAAAAGCGTGAGGTGTAGAAGAATTATTATTTTAATAATATCTTAAAAAGCACCCCACGCTTTATTTACACTATTTTCAATGTATTTTTTTTTTTCTATTTTTAGTTGAATTTTATATAAAGCGTGCTTTTTAGTTTTTTTTAACTATTATTTATTTTTCAGTTTTTAGTTAAATTTTCTTTAAAAGCGTATTTTTCAAACTATTAAGTACTTTAACATCAATTCCTGCCTTATCAACTATAGATGAAAATTATATAAATTAACAAAAATCATATTTTGCAAATTGAAAAATCGAATAATTTTAGTCAAATTAGTGTAATGTCATCGGTCCTCGATAAATCTACAAAGTTTGAACGAAATCTAGCCGTTTAAAGTGGGTCAAAATCGCGCCCAAAGAAGTCGGTTACAAACATACTAACATACAGGTAAAGCTAATATAAAGCGTATAAAAAGTTGCAGGATATAGAAAATTGTGTGTTGTGTGAATCTGTCTGATAAACAATATTGTATTAGGCGCTAACAAAAGATAACTGATTGACGAGCTCAAATGATAATTATGATAGGGTACACTTTATCCCGAGTCATCCTCGGGAACGTAACCGTATTCCATGTAGACGAAGTTGCGAGAAGAATCCTTAAGGCCGGCACGCATTAACGCGGCGCTGCGCGGCACAAAGCGTCCAAATATGATTTCGATCATATTGTATGGTGCATATCGCACTAGAGCGGTGTTACACATTTAAAGCCGACGTTTCAAGATCTTTCCAGATCTCGTTTTCAGGGGGACTAAACAGTTGGTCGGGTATTTAAAATGAAAATGTAACTTTTACACAAAAATCTAATGTAAAAACACAGTTATAATAACACGCGTTTTAATCCTTTGAAAGTGTTTTATTTAAAAGTATGCATGCTGTTAATTGTTCAGTTTATAGAATTTTTTCTGACATTCTGAAGTAAGTGTGAAATCGTGCAGAGTCATTAAGAAGGCGAGAAAATAAATTGTGATATTTGCTTTCTTGAAAGCGTGACCTTGGTATTTCAGCAATCCATTTCTTTTCTTCCATTATTCGTTTTATTTTCAACACAATTAAGAAATAATGACTACTTCCTCGTCACTATCGCTCATCTCGTAATGTTACTCGCACGCGAACTGGTAGAGAAATGACGCGAGCTGCCGCTTACTGCAGTTGTAATGCGATAGGTACCGTCTAGCAACTAGAAGCGACGCGCAGCACAGCTCTGTTCTAATGCGGTCCGACCTTTAAACATTCTCAATTTCTCAACAAACTTTTACATTCCATTACATCATTGTTTACTATTCATATTCTTTAAATGTTATAAAGACGCGATAGCTAATTTCGCTATTCGTAATACATACATAATGTCATGTAACTTTTTCTTTAATTCAATAACCGGAATTCGGGTGACAAACAACAATTAATTTCGCGAGAACTGGTATTTAATGTGAGAAAGTTTGGAATTAAAACAGGTTGTCCTAAACAGTGAAATCTGGGTGAAAGTGATTATTAGCGCGCCGCTGTGGAGCGCGTTGTCGGTCAATGGGTTCTGATGAGATTAACGGCACATTTGCAAAACAACTTCTGCGGTATTTATAACTCAACTATGTCAACAATGCTCTTGTTTTTGTTCCACTACGAGACTTCGACAAAACATTGTTTGGTAGTAACGCAAATAAAATGATCAGTAAAAGCGAATTGTTTTTTCGAAACGCCTCTAAATTTACCAGTTCCCTTGCACAGGATGCCGGGTAGATTATGGCTACCACAACGGCGCCTATTGCTGCCGTGGAGCAGTAATGTGTAAGCATTACTGTGTTTCGGTCTGAAGGGCACCATAGCTAGTGAAATTACTGGGCTAATGAGAGTTAACATCTTATGTCTCAAGGTGACGAGCGCTGTTGTAGTGCCGTTCAGAATTTTTGGGGAAGAATTCTGAACGGCACTGCATTGTAAAGGGCAGGGCGTGTCAATTACCATCAGCTGAACGTCCTGCTCGTCTCGTCCCTTATTTTCATAAAAAAAATAACCCAAACATGCATGTAATATGTCTTACAAGTGGACCGTAATAAAATGGCTAATTTTGTTAATAATTACAAAATGTAGTATTTTCTTTAATTGACCCGAGTGTTACACATTTAAATAAAATACTTTTTAAAGGATTAAAACGTAACTAGTGTTTACAAATACCTTATATTTACATGAAAGTCAGAAAGGCATAAAAGGCATTTATTTTCTCAAAATTGATTCGTTTAGATTTTTTTTGATGTCATTAATTCTTATATACTAAATTGGTACTAGTACCGCTTCAGAAACAAATGGCGCTCTGAGAGAGAAGAAGCGGCGCAAGAAACTCTTCCAGCATTCTTTTTTTGTGCTCTTTTTAATTAAATAAACAATATTGTTCTGTTATTGCTTTTGATATAAAATAATCATTATCTAGTCCCGGGCTGTCGGATCACTTAGATATTCAGTTGTGGAGTTGTAGGATTTACGACAGAGCCGTATTTTGATAAAACTTAAATTTATTTATAGATAATGCCTGAACAGTGGCTGCGACTTTATTATAAAAGTGTATACATTTACCCATATAACTATTATGTATCTTCTTGAATTTTTTTATTATTTATAAATTTAACCTGTCCTTTCTCTACCTTTATAGGAGCACGTTTTCAAAAGGACTTCTGAAACAATTGGATTTGTAGGGGAAAAAGTAATTTTAATACAAATACCATAATTGAAGTAAAAAGTACAGTTACAATTACACGCGTCTTAATCCTTTAAAAAGTATTTATTTAAACTATCTACAAGACGGTTCATCTGCGGATCATATATTTAGATAATCACTCTCATAATCTACCAGTGGGAGTACTACAATTTACCAGTGGGAGGCTCCTTCACACAGGATGCCGGCTAGATTATGGGTACCACAACGGCGCCAATTTCTGCCGTGAAGCAGTAATGTGTAAGAATTACTGTGTTACAGTTTGAAAGGCGTCGTAGCTAGTGACTTAACATCTTATGTGTCAAGGTGATGAGCGCAGTTGTAGTGCGGCTCAGAATTTTCGGGGTTTTTCAAGAATCCTGAGTGGCACTTCATTGTAATTACCATCAGCTGAACGTCTTGCTCGTCACATCCATTTTCATAAAAAAAAAACTATAATTATTTATCTTTTATTTAGCTCACGGCTTTTGATCTTGAGTTTACTGCCGAATCAGCGAGGTGACGAGCGAATTGGTAGATGGATATTGGCGCAGTCACTCCTTTCAATTAAGTTTATCTAACGAGGATAGCGTGAATCATGGATATTACGATGAGACCAGCTTATTATATCCTGAGCTGATAGAAGTTAGTCAAAATCCATCAATTTGGAGAAAAAAATAGTGTTATTTGGATAGCATTTAAGTATAAGTGAAATAAATTTATAGACTAATTTGGACGAATTATTCTTAATAGGACAATCAAACCACTTCATTCAGTTTGGTTTAAGAAATGTTAAATGTTTTACCATGCAAAAATTGGGCTTAATGAAAAGAAGTGGCAACAATCTTAAAGTGAGAAAGTGTAAATATGAATGCAAAGTAATAAAGTTTCAAACTCCATAGTAATTACTTATTAAGTACAGTCGATGCATCAATCCAAATATTGTAAATAGGTGGTCTCTGCGTAAGTCAAATGACGTAGTTGGTTTTGATTTTTTTTTTCAATTAAGTAATAGGTTAAACTTATAATTTGTACTTAAATTTTGCAGCCATTTTTCCGTTTTCGTAGCCGATAGTATTAAATTTATTTTCAATTGTTTCTTATTCAAAGCAAGGAGTATTATTATTTTTTTTTGTGGCACGGGATGCAAGTCCATATGCCTTGGAATTGGGATTAAACAAACACTTACTGAACGGAGTTCAGAAAAATACATCATGTAAATTGCATTAATTAAAATTGCGTATTAAAATTAGCCTTTTCTGAGATGAGCGAGCAATATTATACCAAAATCTCCAGCATTAATTGTTTTTTTAATATACTATGTAGCAAAATAGATAACATGAAGAATATTCGCAGCACAAGTCCGGCTACTTGACACTATCTAAGACAAGAACAAATTATGGCAAGCGTATGTTTATTTACGAGGGTGCACAACTTTTTAATAAGTAGTCTACCTTCATCTCTCAAAAAGATTAAGTCGTTTAAGAGAACCCGCTTTTGATCGGCCGATAGTTTGGTTTGTTTCTTAATCAGTATGAAGATGTATGAGAGTGCGCACATTATAACGATTTGGTATCGGCCGACAAAAAAGTTTGATGGGCTACACGATTGCCTTCAAACTGAACCGTCAGCAAACTATCGGCCGACTGTTAAATCTGTACAGCGCTCTTCTATGCGCGCACACCACCGATTGTTTAGTCGGCCAGACTCATCAATAGCCGACTTAAAACTAATAGGGAATCGTCCCTAAAACTGTCGGCCGATAGTTGTCTAGTGTGCGCACTCATCACAGACCCAACTGTTTAGTCGGGCCAGTGCGCACTTAACAGCCGAACTCAACCAAACTATCGGCTGATTGAAAGTCTACAGTTTGCGGGATCTCCAAAACATTCAAACGTAGTTATCAGACTACATTATTTCAAAGTTTTTATAAAAAACACGTCTGAAATAGTTTGTTATATGACAGTGATCTGTAAAAGTGTATTATTATAATTTTTGTGAAGAAGAATATACTAAGTACCTAGATATATATAAACTGAAACTTAAAAATTATAAATTATTACATCATTTAAGGGTCTCATGTAAGTGACAATATTATGTTTTTAATGAGAAATAAATATCTTTAAACCTTATATTGTCTTAAGAACAATTCCAATGCTTAAGTCATTATTCTCGAATCAAGTAAACCTTTGGAAAGTGGAGTAATGTTCGGATCCAAGCCGACATTGGCTGTTGTTAACAAGCACTTATGTTCACTCCTAGAGGATCTCGTAACGTTTGTCTTTATGGCCTCATGAAGTCGCGTAATAAAAATTCACATCAAACAATTGCTTTTGGGTACATATAAGTCGTTCTAAAAAAAACCATTGGCTTAAATGACTTAAAAATGTACTAAATTATGTCTGTACAAACAGGTTGGAAATAATACAATGAGGTTTGGAAACCGAAACGCTTAGGGCGCTTTTGCACTACGTCCGATCCGAATCCGATCCGTACCGATGTCTATGATTTATGTAATGTATAATCTGTGCTCCTTTTGGCCTGAGACGGCTTGCGAGTAACGCGTGTGTTGTGTAATAAATAAATAATATCTACGAAATTATGTGGTGTTATTTCAAGATATAACACCGTGAAAATACGGTGCGGTGTAATCGTAAATATAGTGCGTAAACTACCATAGAAATAGTTCTATGACTACTCCAGACCGTGTTTTCAAGGATACGGATCGGATTCGCATCGGACGTAGTGTGAAAGCGCTATTTCACTTTGAACGAAGTAAAATATTCAAAACGATTTCAACCGTTATATTTAAGTCCGAAAAAACTTTCTCTTCTTCGATATTCAAACTCATTATTGCTTGCTTCATGGTATTGCAGAACTAATAAGACTCGAGAAACCGTTTTGACTCTGCATAACATTTAGAAACCCTCCTACATCTGTACCTTCTAGTCAGTCCTGACCCCAACCGACTCCCATTATTTCGCGATTTGGACAAAAACAAAAAAAAACTATAAATAACCGTTCTTTGTGATGACAATAGCTATACAAAACGAGGGTATATAGTTCGATTAAATAAATATATTCTACATTAAAAAGTGTTGGAAGTTTTCAGTACAAAACGGAATTTTCATACTTTCAATCTCATACCTTATAAACGCCACGCGTAATTAATTTAATTAATTCTAATTAGGCATCGCGCAATAAATATGAAAGACTATAACTGTTATAGTGTAACTTAAGGTTGTTATTTTAAGACTTCGCCAGAAATTGCATTACTTTTAACTTTATGTAGTTTATATAAAGAAAAATAAGTAAAAGAACCCTAACTTTTACAGTTGCACGTAAACTATTCAATTGAGTCAAAACTAGATACAAAATTCAATTACTTCTGTTTCTCTTTGAGGATTAGACGATGGATAAGTTCGATGGATAAAGGTAACCCACTGATGGATGGTAAGAAAAACTGACTGAACTTAGATATTATCTTATTATATCTTTAAAGTAGCAATTCTTGTATATATATAAAATCTGAATCTCGGTAACGGCTCCAACGATTTTAATGAAATTTAGTACACAGGTAGTTTCAGGGGCGAGTAATCGATCTAGCTAGGTTTCAATTTAAAAAAATAGTTTTCTCCGTGCTTTAATCAGAAACTGCTACGATAACATTAAAATACAAGGGTAAATTTCGCCACTATATAAGACTATACTAGCTCAGATGGGACATTAGGTGATCCGGAAAGCAGAAGACCCCGGTTCGAATCTAAATGTTCTATTATTTTTTTTTTTGTTCAAGTTTTCTACCTTCTTAAAAATCCGAGCAAGGCTCTGTCGTCCAGGTACTGTTTTATTAATGTACAGATGAGAGCCATCTAGCGGCACTCGTGAGAAATGTGTCAGTTGTACGTACACTGTAAGACTACAGGCACGCGTTAGCGAGATTTTACCACGTTAGTATCTCTGGGGTAGGTGTGTCCTAGCTTTGTGTAGAGAGGTCTCTGACAGAAACCCTGTCAAGTATGTTGAGTACCGAGCGCAATTGCATTGCCGCTCATAATTTTTTGTGTTTATTAAATATTTAATATTACATAAATGTTTATTGTACGATATTATATTGTAATCAATATTTCTTTATAAAAAGAAAAGCCCGCTGAGTTTCTTGCGCCCATTATGGCGCTTATCGATTTTGAATCCTATTTTGAATAAAAATATTTGAATTTGAATATCTTCATTATTACTGAACGATTCTTTACAACCAATTAAATGCTTATCATAGAGGTTACTAGCTGACCCTACAGACGCTTTCCTGTCAAGTTAATGAGTTAAAATGAAAAAAAATTTTTATAATATGTAGTAATAAAATGATAAGAATTAATATTGTCTTAGTGTTAACAGCTGTTACATTACCGCTTTACTATTGCCGATTTTTAAAAGTAATTAAATGGATATTATATTATGTTAACCTTAAGGGATAGTCATATACCACCTCTGGCTTTTCTGTAGACCTTTATAAGATACACAATTTCACGATACATTATTTTGTTCTATCTCAAAGAATTTGAGAGTTGAAAGCTCCCAGACAACTTATTTTTTTCCGACACCTCCTAAATATCTTTAATGTATACAAAAATGTATACAAGAAGAAGAATATTTGTACGTGGCTCAAGCACTTCAAAAATTTGGATTAAATTTAAACTTTTCACCCTTCCAGCTTTTCAGCTCATTCCACAGCTTTTTAGTACGTGGAAGAAAGCTCCTTGAAAACCGCACGGTGGAGAACCACCACACATCCAGATGGTGAGAATGATATCCTAACTTGTGGCGTGTCGGCGTGAAGGTGGAATTCGGCGGCAGAAATTAGGTTAAACAGCTCTTCGGAACACTCCCCGTGATAAATGTGGTAGAAGACACACAATGAAGCGACTTCTCTACGCAACGCCAAGTGATCCAGCCGTTCACAGAGCACTGGGTCCCCCACAATTCGAGCTGCCCTACGTTGCACGCGGTCAAATGGCCATGTGTGGCCGGACCTGCGCTTTGTAGAGCGCTAGTATGTGGGCCGGCTTGAAGTATTGCCGTGCTCTATTAATGACGCCCAGTTTCTTTGAAGCCAATTTGGCTTTGCCCTCCAGATGACCACGAAATTGGCAATCGCTCGAGATTTCGAGACCCAGTATTCCGATACTAGGCGAGGCCTTAAGGGAAGTGTTGTCGAAGAGTGGTGATACGACAAATGGGTTTTTTTTAGTGGTGAACGCGCAAACTTGAGTCTTGTGGAGGTTAAATTGGACAAGGTTCAATTTACCCCATTCCGCGACCTTCTCAAGAGAGGACTCGATAGAAGACACAAGTTTGTCCCGGCACTAGTCGACGATTTCCCGAGTGAGACCTGCATGGCCCATGTATACGGCATCTCCAGCGCTGTCGTCTGTATAGCAATGAAGGTTGGAGTCCAACATATCATTGATATGCAGAAGAAACAGCGTGTGATATAGCACAGCCTTGGGGCACTCCAGCATTCATGGGCTTCGGGTTCGAGCAATATCCGTCGACAACGACCTGTATGCTGCACCCAGTGAGGAAGCTGGAGGTCCACTTACACAAGCTCTCGAGAAGCCCAAATGATGGAAGTTTTGAGAGGAGCGCCTTATGCCATACACGATCAAAGGCCTTCGCTATATCCAGGCTAACTGCCAGGCCTTCCCCCTTGCTTACAATAGCCGCAGCCCATCTATGTGTTAGGTATACCAGAAGATCACCTGCTAACCGACCATTGCGAAAGCCGTATTGTCGGTGGTTGATCAACTGGTGACCCTCTAGGTATACCAAGAGCTGACGGCTAATTATGCTCTCCGTGATTTTGGAGAGCAGGGAGGTAATAGCAATAGGCCTGTAGTTTGTCGGATCCGAACTGTCTCCTATTTTTTGGATCGGATGGACAAGGGCTGACTTCCATGAGTCAGGGACTACGCCTTTAGAATATGAGTGCCGGAATAAACGCGTTAGCACCGGCGTCAACTCAGGGTCACACGTTCTAAGCACGATTGGAGAAATGCCATCCGGCCCGCTTGACTTCCTGACGTCTAAAGAAAACAGAGCTCGTCTAACAGTTTTTTGTCTGAACTGTACTTCAGGCAAGGAGCTCTGACACCGCGGGATGGTCGGCGGTGTATTTCCGTTGTCGTCAAGAGTCGAGTTGGAGGCGAAAAGAGCGCACAAGAGATCGGCTTTCTCTTTTGCCGTATAGGCCAGTGTGTCATTCCTCATGTGCAACGGCGGCATGGACGGCTGGCTGAAGTTACCAAGAGCAGCTTTCGACAATGACCAGAACTTGCGTGTTCCGGTCGGGTAACTGGAAAGCTGCTCGCCGATTTTGACGACGTGTTTTGACTTTGCACGGGTGATTTTCCGCAGTCAGATGCTGCTTTAACTGAGGCATCGAACCAGGGCTGTGATCTGCCACCGATCGGTACTACACAGCTTGGTATAAAAATATCCATGCCCTGTAGTATCACATCGGCTACTGCAACGGCGCAGGCACTAGGATCATCCGAAGGGAAACAAACCCTGCCCCAAGGGTAGGATGCAAAAATGGAACGCATCCTATCCCAATCTGCTGACTTGTAGTGCCAAACGCGGCGGGTCGCTGGTGGTCTGCGACGTTGGCGTCGGCATAGGCACTACACTCCTGACCAGGCAATGGTCGGACGTTCCGAGAGGGGCGTCGACAAAGACCTGGTAACCATCGGGATGTGTAGTCAGCAGAAGATCCAATAAGGACGGCATGTGGCTATCCACATCCGGGAGCCGCGTTGGCGACTCAACCAATTGGGACAGACCATACGCCAATGCAAAATTATGCACAGATCGCCCTGCGTAGTCTGTGGTATGTGATCCAAGCCATTCGGCATTGTGCCCGTTGAAATCACCCAAGACTACGATTTCAGCGGAGGGGATCTGTGCAACACGTCGTCAATTGCCGCTTGGACGCAGTTCATGAGATGATTGGTTTCTGCGTTGCCACTATGGGACCTGTAGACACACGCATAGATGCGGACGCAGTCCTCTAAATCTACGCGGAGCCAGAGAGTGGACAGGTCCCTACCCTCAAAATTTCCGAGACGGCGACAGCAGATATCTTCCCTAACGTACACACATACCCCGGCATGAGGCAAAAAATTGTGTTCAATTTTGTACCCGGGGTACGTTAAATATGACGTATTGCTAGGTCGAGATATGGCCTCCGGTCCTCGACACTAAACCTATGCGAAACATAGCGGCACTAGTCCGCTACTTCACGCCGGTATTATGTGCGAGTGTGGTAATTAGCCCGGACTAGTCTGGCCCGATTGTGCTGACGTCAAAAGATGGCAGCGTGACTCTCCCACTTCTAAAAAGCCCTTAGTCGCCTCTTACGACACCCATGGGCCTGGGACTCCCCTTTTCTTTTTACGCCCTGGGGAAAGTACAGGGCATGTACGTATGTATGTGTATGGCAGGTAATGTTATTTATTATTGGAGTCCGTGTTAGCCAAGGTAGGCTTGTTGTAGGAAATTGCCGTTTTATTGTAATGGGTACTTCAAATATACATAGAACCTTCATGGTTTTGAGGTTTTTGAGTGAAACTTTTTTCACATGGTACCTATGTAGTTCTTCTTTTAAACATGTGCAACATTCGATTATCGGATTGCAGTTGTTTTTTTTATTCAGCTTAGACAAGAAGACTTTTTGTTATTTTTTTTATATTTCGATTTTTAGTGAATCTGAAGTACACTTACTAATAATTTGTTTATCGTTATCGTATCGTAATAGAGAGTCGTTAATTTGCACCTAAGAATTGAAGAGTTCCATAACTTTGTCATAGATCCCATGGTCTGAGCCTCATCAAACTCTCATCAGACTACCCTTGAAGTACCCTTCCCAATAGAAAAAGAATAATCGAAATCGGTTGGCGTTATATTGAGTTATTCGTCCATTTGTCGCGCACATACTTAATGCAAATTTAAGACTTTTATGGTTTTCTCATAGATACTATTGGCAAAGCAGGACCACACGGGAAGCAGCAGCTTTTAAATAAAAATAGAATCATCAAACTCGGTTCTCCCCGTCGAAAGATCTGAGGTAACAAACATAAAAAACTTCAATTGAAAAACCTCTTCCTTTTTTGAAAAAATTTAAAAAGGTATTCATAGTTTTCACAACTATTATCAAACTTGGGGAGAAGATTCCCTCCGTATTCCAGGTCGCGAACCAAAAGGATCATCAACACTGCAACTAAGGGAATCCAATGGTGTTGTGACACAATGCACTATGTATGATATATGAGATGTAAGCTAAGATCTTTTTATATCAGGTAAGCCTCAAGCCTTTAGAATTCTTTTTGGTGTCATTTCTAATATACTAGATACTACTACCGCTTCGGAAACAAATGGCGCTCTGAGAGAGAAGAAGAGGCGCAAGAAACTTTACCAGCACTCTTTTTTTGCGCTCTTTTTATTAACATATACAATATTGTATTTTCATTGCTATTGCTATACACCACTGCCCTCATCCAACGTATTCTTTCGATCTTGACCAGATCCAACACTGCGTCTTCCGGTAATAATCTATTATTGGGTAAAGGTTTTGACCGATTCTCATGAAATTTTGAGTGCATGTTAGGTAGGTCTGAGAATCGGACAACATCTATTTTTCATCCCCCTAAATGTTAAGGGTGGTCCACACGATTTTTTTTTTAATTTTTTTGACATTTTTTTTAAATTTGTTTGATTATGAGTCAGCATTAAAAAATACATACAACTTCAAATTTTCACCCATCTACGATCAACAGTTACTTTTGTATCGCGATTTTAATATCGGCAATACAACGTTTGCTGGGTCAGCTAGTAAATATATAAAATAATTCCGGTACTATAATATAATAGGTGAAAATAAAAAAATACATCAATACAAATAACACAATATGTTTATTTTGGAATGATGTCTTTGTTGAATTTATAGTGTAGATAAAAACCCAATCGAACACTTCGGAAACAATTTCAGTTCTGTATATCGGCTTTTAGCAGAGTTAAACAATGCAGCGCTTTTCCGAGCACGTACTTGAAGAACGTGTTCGGATCATTCCCGCTTTTACCCTATTTCCGTAGTGGAGTACAATTACAAAGTTATCGTTAGTAATAGAGGAACGTAGCTCGTTTGTGAACCCGCGGTTCCCGGCTCAGACATATTGTTATTACAGTCACAGGAATAACTTTATTTTCTTATAACCATTAGGCACAGCTCGAGCTGCTACTGTTGCCTTATATAGGTTATTAGGTTAGGTTTATCTTATTACTTACAGTCCTTTTATGCGAATACAAATGACTCCCGAGACTTTGAGTCTCGTGCCAGATTTTGGTGAGACAACACGTCCTGAGGATGCCTCGTGCAGAGGCGAACCACGTGTCGAATTGTTTAAAAACAAATATTGGCGGAATCAACACTAAAGAAAACTTAAATCATTTGTATAATTATAGATTTCCGCAAAGTAACGCATACTTCAATAAATTTTCTTTTATGCGAAGTAAAATTACTGCCGTACTTTCGTTTGTTATGTAAACTTAGTTTTTAAGACTTAAACTGCGTGTCTATACTATAAAATAAATTGCGTTAAAAGTAATAAAAATAATTTTCATAACATTTTTCAAGTTGCTGCCGAGTTATACATAAAAACTACATTAATTTGTCGTAATAGTATCCATTTTGAATGTGAAAACGAATTGTATTGTTTAGTTAGTAATTATTAATTGACACCAACTTCAAAATGCTTAGAAAAGAAGACAAAGGTCAATTCATTTAGAGTTCATATTTAGTTCAAAGTTTTTACTCTGGATTTTACTGAGTATTACGAAAAAAATATTGAATGAAAAAAAATGAGGGAATCATATTATTAACTCCAGTGAACATAATATCGGACGCTAAAATAAGATATAGTCTTCTTTTATCCTTGAATACAAGATAGCATATATTTAATATGACAATTTAAGAAAATGCAAATAAATATATACATTTACTTGTTTAGTCTGTTTCAGAAGACAGTTTTCACAGTTTTTTTTTCAGTTTTTAGTTATTGTATACGGGAGTGTTCCGAAGAGCTATTTAACCTGATTCCTGCCGCTGAACTCCACCTTCGCATGACACGCCATAAGTTAGGATATCATCCCCACCGCTTTCGATCAGCATCGAGCTTTCTTCCACGTTCTACAAAGCTGTGGAATGAACTTCCTTGTGCGGTGTTTCCGGGACGATACGACATGGGTACCTTCAATAAAAACGCGCACACCTTCCTTAAAGGCCGTCAACGCTCTTGTGATTCCTCTGATGTTGCAAGAGAATGTGGGCGGTGGTGATCACTTAGCACCAGGTGACCCGTACGCTCATTTGTCCTCCTTTTCGATAAAAAAAGCGTCTTATTATTTCTGTTGTTTTATTGTTCCTGCATGAAAATTAAAATCGCAATTCTACTCTAATAACTGAACATTCTAAAAACTGACTATTGGTTATAATAATTGATATATATATTTATTTATTTATAAATATACAATTTCTTCTTAAAATAATACAAAGTCCTGTAAAACTGTTTACACAGTTTGTCTACAGGATCGAACGAGTCTCATAAAATAAATCTTAAAGCCTATTTTACAAATTTTACTGCAACAATAAATATTGATTCAATAATTTTTTAAATTTATTTTTGTTTGGTCGGATGTCGTCTGGCAAACTATTAAGCAGATATGGTATTCTTTTCTTTAAAGTTCTATCGCCAAAGTAATTGTTTACTCTAGGTACTTCAAGTTTGGCTGATGTCATCGAACGGGTGCCATGATTATGACTAATTAAGGATTATATAAGCATCTCTCACTGCAAATTAAGCCTTACAACCACAGTCTAAGCTTCAATTGAGAAAGCTATCTTAAAAGAAGCGCAACAACAAAATCTGACGTGTTCTACAACATAACACGTCTCATTTAAGCACATTATACTATAATTTCTTGACTAAATATGTGTAATATAGTGATAAAAAATAATTATTTTCGGTTTGAGAAGGCGCTATCACGTTCGCATGTTGCCTGTAGTTTGACCACACAAGTTACTCGTACTTTTTTTTATGATAATAAGGGACGAGACGAGCTGGACGTTCAGCTGATGGTAATTGATACGCCATGCCCATAACAATGCAGTGCCGCTCAGGATTCTCAAAAAACCCAATAATTCTGAGCGGCACTACAATTGCGCTCGTCACCTTGAGACATAAGATGTTAAGCCTCATTTGCCCAGTAATTTCACTAGCTACGGCGCCCTTCAGACCGAAACACAGTAATGCCTACACATTACTGCTTCACGGCAGAAATAGGCGCCGTTGTGGTACCCATAATCTAGCCGGCTTCCTGTGCAAAGGAGCCTCCCACTGGTGGTTAGTTATTTTATTCTAAAACGAATCGAAGCCCATTTAACTTACATAATTAGATCAACAAATCCGTCTGTTTGCAACAGCATGTTTGCATAAACTTTTAGACCCGTCATGTTGAAATTAATCATATTTGTTTGTTTGATGCATAATGTCACTTTTAGGTCTGATGTATTAAATAATTGGCAATTCATGATCTATATTTTTTTTGTTATGAAAAACAAAACAAACTCGAGGGTAACCATCAACACCAGAGCACAGGAGCACA
>CATIXQ010000041.1:1271555-1336971 GCA_949711755.1 Leptidea juvernica | reverse complement strand
TATCAATAAATACAAATACGGCTAGGATACACTAAGGAGTTCCGATTTCTACCTCTTGGCTTTATCACCATTTTTGTTGTTTATTCCCTTTGAATTTCTTAACTATTTTGCCACTTCACGTAAAATACCAACAGTTAAAAAGTTCCGGTGGCCTTTTGTTGTCTTCATCGTCAGAAAATAAAGATCTTACTTACTTACTTACTTACTTACTTCCACTTCACAAATATTTGTTGTTGAAAAACCAAACATAAAATACGTTTGCCTCAAAATTCTGCGGAGACCCTTCCTTTATTCATAGATTCCATTGTGATTTTTACAACGCGATTAATTCGGGAACCGGATGCTGCTACCCGTTTATATGAAAAATAAGGTTCCATAAACGGTGGAAATATGTAGTGTAAACGTGTAAACGAACATATTTTTTTTAAATAGAAATACATTGAAAACCTTCTGTTTTTGAAGATGGTTGTCAGTGACAAGCTTTTTATAATAAGGTTAATTCAAATACATAATATATTTGCTTATATACTTATTACAACGTACTATCTTCTCGCCTCAATAGGGCTACTGACAACCCAAGCGCCGGCAGCTATTTCGGTCAACGGATCAACCTAGCTCTCCAACGTGGAAATGCTACCAGTACTCTTGGTACGCTTCCCCGTAATGATAGTTTTAATTTTATGTAATCATAGTATTGTAAATTGTAATTGTTGTTCTGTTTGAATCAATATATAGTTTATTACTTATGTAATGTGTTTATGTGCTTTTTGATACATAATAAAGAATTGAAAATTGCCTGTAGAAATAAAAAAAATGAGTTGGAATAAATATATTCTATTGCAGTTACTAAAGAGTTACAATATCAGGAAATTCGTTTTGTTTTTAACTTAAATTATGCTAAATCAAACACATAACAACACAATGTCTTCATTTATTTGCATATCTTTCATTGCCAAATGTAGTAGTACAGAGAGACAGAGTAATCGATCCCTACTCTGTGGTAATACAGAGCATTCTTATGTTAAGTACAAACGGAAAGTTAAATACAAGCCAAGAAAATTACACAATATCTTACATTTTTTTTTCACAGAACAATATTTTTAAAGTGAAACTATTATTACATCGTCTCAAACTTTTTCGTCTGTGTGTTGCATCTCGCGTGACGGTCAGGCGGCGCCTATAGTTCGCAGCAGCTGACCGTGTAGTGTATAGATTAATACTCATTTGCGCCAGTGCTCCATGCTATTTTGTTTGTTTTTTAGTTAAATGTCTATAATGTGAAAAAAAGTTTCACTTTTCACCCTGGTTTCATAAAAACACACAATCCTTTTTTTAAGTAATACTTCTTTAGGCGCGTTATGGAAAAATTATGAGAATGAAATTTTAAGATGCGCGCGCATCACTGTAATACAAAAGTATCAGGTTGAAGTTGGTTCCTAAAATTTTCTGACGTTTGCGTCATCATGTTATTTTTTTTTTTTGGTTTCGTCGTCCATTATTAAGACAGACAAAGGTTTCAAGCCCATACAGCCATATTCATTGTGTAATAATTAATTATCAAAGCCATCTTTGCAAGATTTTCACAAAATTGTTCTTTCTAGAAATGATCCTTTTTAAAAAGAAGAATAGCACGAGGAATAAATCATTTTAATGAGTTTTGCTTCGTTAGGCCAAAGAAGTATAGCTTCCTGCGTGCATACATAAGTACACACACTTTTTTAATTAATTCTTTATATTAAGAACTTATAAAATCAAAGTCACGGACGAGTAAAAAAAGAAGGACACCGCGTCGTGATATTAGCAAGTGAAGAACCGTTATACTAGTGTGTGTGCGGTTACGGGGGATATCATATATGGCCACAAATACTTATATAGTATCGTTTTTACACTTTTTCACAGCGCACGACGGCATTTTTAAAATATTTTATTGAGACGCAAACCGATCTGCCGCAGACGATGACAATTCTCATAATGGCCGCCTATCGGCCTGTAGTAGCGTGGGGCTATGTATTTACACGTAAATCGGCTTGTTTTGGTGCTACAATGTTATGTAAGGTGACACGGAGTCCTTATTTTTTTACTAGTCCGTGCTTAAAGTATAAATTATACAGTACAAATAAGGGAACTCATTAGTTCTTTACTGTTGTGAATAAATAACTTCACGACGAACTTCTTTCAATTTATTTAAATAACTTACATTTACGCTGTAGCCTATTTATTTACACAAAGCATTCTTACTTTTCTAGTATTAATTCAGTATGCAAATACTTTAAGTGAACTTGTTCTAAATAATTCAACATCATTTATTATTTATTTTATCTTCGTAACGCAAGGAAGGTAATAAAAATCCAACCCAGACTCTGCGAGTAGTTTATAGCGGTACCTGAAAATATGAGAGAAAATTTAATAATTTATTGATAATCCGTCAGTCCAGTGGTGGTGTGCAAAGGAAAGCAAACGATGTATTTTTCTTTTATTTATGTACATAGGCACATAAGTGAATTATACAATATATTACATATACATCAGCATCTAAATCTAAAAACTTAAAAAAATATATAATATGATAACTAAAATATATTATTAAAAAGAGTCCCTTTTGGCAAGGTTCCGAAGATACTGGCAGCGTTCCCCCTTTGAATAGCTATACTAATTCTTTGTCCGAGGTAGTTGCCAGGTCTTTAATCTTCTGTGATGTCGACTAACCTTTTTTGCTATTTCCTTAAGCCTTATAGCGCTAGGACCCCACGGACCAAGGGTCTCGACACCGAATAGGACAAAATCATATTCGGAGCCTAGACCCCTGTATTTGCATGTTTATTATTTATTAAGTCCTCAAATGACGAAACATCACCTGCCATAAAAGTTTTAAGGCCATCAACCCAAAGACTTATAATACCAATCTATTCCAAATGCAATGGAATTAGTCATCATCTGAGGTGAGCGGGTGCGTACTCAATACTCATTGGTCAGATAACGATCACAACACATCGTAATTGGTCAGTTAACAATCACAACATATCGTAAACAATCTGTACTGGCTATTCTGGATTTATATAAGATTTTACTAATGTGATATCTGACAGCATTTGATATTTAATAGGCAAATATGGGCTACAAGATCGATGGATAAGATGATAATATAGATGTATTGTTAAAAGTAGCAAATTTTAAGACAATAGGCTCAAGATTATTGACCCATGGACCTTTTTTTTACTAGAAGTCAATTAATATAAATGATCTAGTGAAAACCGTCTTGCTCTAGTACAACCTGAAAGAAATTTGTATCTTCCACTCACTACATACATTCACGATAATGGTTCGTAAAAATGGGTATATGGAGAAGCTAATATGGTACTTTATTCTTGTCTTTATTCTTGAATCTGAACTTCGTAATGAAATGAATGTACTCAAGGAAAGAGTGAACAACTAAATTCAATGGACATTTCAATAAACTTAATTAACGCCATACAAGTTAACTTTTCAATCCACAGAGAGCCTTAATGAAGTTCCCAAGCAGGAGGTAATTACAATACCTCGACTGTTACTTAAGATTACTATAACACCAAAGAACTTTAATCATACTTAAGTTGCATTGTGCAATTTACTTAATTAGCTTCCAACATGTCTTAAGTATTGGCGTGAAAAAAGTAAAATAAAAAATGTTCTATTCCTAGTGTTCTCCTATAATTAATCCGTCATGAAAATTTATTATGAATAGAATTATTTATCTTTGAGTTTATAGATACACTTTTACGAGTGGGAGGCTCCTTTGCGCAGGATGCCGGCTAGTTTATACTACAACGCAAGCGCCTATTTCTGCCGTGAAGCAGTAATGTGTAAGCATTACTGTGTTTCGGTCTGAAGGGCGACGTAGTTAGTGAAATTACTGGGTAAATCTAACTTAATCTAGACTTAACATCATATGTCTCAAGGTGACTAGCGCAATTGTAGTGACACTCCGAATTTTTGGGTTTTCTAGAATCTTGAGCGGCACTGCATTGTAATGAGCAAGTCGTATCAATTGTCATCAGCTGAACGTCCTGTTCGTCTCGTCCTTTATTTACATAAAAAAAAACACACTTTGGCTGCACATCAAATATACGGTTATGTCTGGTACATAAGACTTCTCTAGCTTTTAGAAAGGCAAAAAGTATACCTTTTTACCAAATAGAATCTCCTATTCTAAGGGCGACTTATTATTATATATTCTTACCAGAACTGGCTTGTCGATGTTGAGGTCTTTGGACGCCATAGACCGTGTGGGTGGTGGGGATAGATCCTGAAATAAACTGTTGATTATTCGTCTATGTACACGAAAATGTAATTTTTTATTTAGCTATTAGGTTTTATTTTACAACGAGTCTGATATGCGCGATATCGTGTACGGGGAATTTTTATGATAAAAGATAATACGTTGATCCACTTATTCGAACTATGTCCATCATATACAAAACTTAAACAAGTCAAAAACATAACAAGCTTAAAACCTGCTATCATGACTTATCATATTCATATTCATTTATTTGCTATTAAATAGAGTGGTACAATTTGGTCTTACAATAGCTTAAATTATATCCTATTTAGCCATTACCAATAGCATGCAAACTTGGTCTTGAGCATAGTTTTATTACAATGTAAATTAATTTATTTTATATAACACAAAATTATAATTTTATACAATACAAAAAAATATTAAATTCAAGATAAGAATAATACACTAAGGGCCGGTTGTTTGAATAATAGTTACATTTTACTAATAGTTACAGTAACCATTAGTTAGTTGACTATAGTTAACGCCTTAACCAGTAGTTAAAGTAGATGTACGTTGTTTCAACAAAATTTCGACTATGGTTAAGGCTTACTATAGTCAATTGTGTTGCTATACAAAGAACCACGGGGAAAACGTAATTTTGTCGGGAATAATTTTTTACTGCTAGTAACACTGTGTGGGAGACGTCAAAATAATGTCACAAAACAACTGTCAGCAGAGTTTTGTCGTGGTGTTATTATTATTTGTTGTGTTCCATAGGATTGATAACAAAATGGAGAATAAAACTAATAAGTAAGTACCGTGCAACATAACAAACTACAAACCAGATGAATAAGCACACGTACGATAATAATTAGGTACTAATGTTTTCTTCTTTTAAATAAGTACTAACATAAATAACCGTAGGTAGGTACTTACCTATTCGTTTGTCTTTCCACTGAATCCTTCACTTCAGCAACTATCCAAAGTACCGTACTTTTGGACATCCTATACCTTTCGAAAAATTCAACTTCATCCCAATAATCTAGCTGCATAATTCTAGCCCGGAATGTTTTTGGACGGCGATTCAACACATATTCTACTACAATTTCATCATCGGAAGAACTTTCCGAATCTTGATAATGCCTTGCTACACTTAAATCCATTATTTTAGGTCAAAAATGCAAAACCGCGAAAGAGTCGATTGACGTAAACAAACAACTTTACAAATAGTCAAAAAGATAACTACTACGTCTGCCTGTAGTCATTTTTTTTAACTAATAGTTAAAAATATAACTATAGTTATCATTACTATAGATTGAAAAACAGAATTTCGTCAATTTTAACTAATGGTTAGTTTAACTATCGAATTTTAACTAATAGTATCCTTAACTAGTGATCAAACAACGGGCCCTTAGAATGCAATATCAAAATCCTTTACTCTTTGTGGTCTAAAAACTCTTCTATAGAATAAAAATGTGTTTTGAAGAAGCCAACTGTGTAATAGTACTTTAAATCTTGAAAAAGGTAACAACTTAAATGAATCGGGGATCTTATTGAAAATTTTCATGCCCATCCAGAAGCAATTTTTCTGAAATGAAGTGCTATGCGGAACGACTCTAGTCACTAAACTATCAGCTTTCCTAAGTATTCTAGTACTGTGGGTCATATGCATGTGCTGTAAGTATAGCACACTGTGATTTTCCTTTACAAATTTTGCCATCTCGAAAATGTATAGATCGGGCAGTGTCAATAATTTCAGTGACTTGAAAAAGGGCTTGCATGAAATATCAGGCACATGTAGAATCGCTACTGCTCTACGAGCTTATACATAGGCTGCACTAAAAGTATCGGGAATGGAATATTTCCACTGTTCCTGTCATATTAAAATCTTTTTAATTGAAAACTGCTTGGTTTTAAAAATCGAATACCATTTATTTATTTAAAAAAAAGATTCTCAGTCTAGTCACAAGGTCTTGTCAAACTTGTTTAGTCGTTGAGAAAATGGAATTGACTCGAGAAAATTCTAGAGCGATGATTTATTATGACTTTCGAAGTGGTTTAACACAAAAACAGTGTGTTGACCGGATGATTTCTGCATTTGGTGATGAAGCCCCATCCAAAACCACAATTTATCGATGGTTTGCTGAATTTCAACGAGGACGTGTCACGCTCAGTGATGATCCCCGTCAAGGTCGTCCAAAAACTGCAGTCACCAAAGAAAACGTTGATGCTGTGCGTAAGCTAATTGACGAAGATCGACATGTGACATACCGCAAAATTCAGGCAACTTTAGACATTGGCATGAGTCAAATACAAATAATCTTGCATGAACAGTTAGGTATAAAAAAGTTGTTTTCCCGATGGATACCGCATTTGCTCTGTGAAGAGCAAAAAGCGGCTCGCGTTACTTGGTGCGTCAGAACTCTCGAAAGATTCCACGCAGGATCCTCAAATGCTCTATACAACATCGTATCAGGTGACGAATCCTGGATATACGCGTATGAACCCGAAACAAAAAACCAGTGACGAGTTTGGGTGTTGGAAAATGAGTTAAAGCGAACAAAAATTGTTCGTTCGCGGAGTGTTGCAAAAAAAATGGTGGCCACGTTTGTCTCCAAAACCGGCCATCTTGCGACTATTCCTCTTGAGGGACAAAGAACGGTTAATGCAGAATGGTATGCTAGCATTTGTTTGCCACAGGTCGTTTCTGAACTCCGTAAAGAGAACAGCAACCGCCGCATCATCGTCCATCACGACAATGCGAGTTCTCACACCGCGCACAGAACAAAAGAGTTTTTAGAGCAAGAAAACATAGAATTATTAGACCATCCGCCGTACAGCCCCGACCTAAGCCCTAATGATTTCTATACTTTCCCTGAAATAAAGAATAAATTGCGTGGTCAGAGATTTTCATCCCCTGGAGAAGCTGTGGACGCCTACAAAACGGGATTTTGGAGACCCCAACTTTCGAATGGAATGGTAGCTTCAATGATTGGTTCCATCGTATGGAAAAATGTGTCAAATTTCGCAGAGAATACTTCGAAAAGCAATAAATACATTTTTAAATAGTTATGTTGTGTTTCTTCCTACTTCCTTGATTCCCGAAATTTTCAGTGCAGCCCTCGTATTATGGGGACACAGCACAGATATAAACAGAACATTTATTGCTCAAAAAAAGTGTGTAAGGGCAATTTACGGGATGCATCCTTAGGAATAACTAAAAATCTAGGATCGTTTGCCTTTTAGGACCTTTGCTGTCACTTTATATTTTCGAGATATGTATGTTTGTAAAACAATAAGGACTTGTTTAAATCAGCTAATGATTTAAATCCGCGGAACCGACGTGATCCACAAAGACTCGTTCTACATGATGTTCCCAAAATTACTAAATATAATAAAAGTTGTGTATGTAATTGTGTTCGTGTATATAATAAGTTACCGAGTAGCATAAAAAATTTAAAAGATTATTTAAGAATAAGCTGTATAGTTGGCTAAATGCTCAAAATTTTAATAGTGTTAAGGAATTTATAGATAAGAAATTTTGATATTCATTGCATTGTGTTAATTCAATCCTGATGGAATGACGCTGGTGGCTTGGGCACGGGGAAGGGCGCTGGTGTAGGACGCTACTTGCGTCGACACTCTGGCTCCTTCTCATGTCCAAATTACGTCAGTTGGTGCTGGGGCTGCTGATACGACTGCCGAAGACAGCAAGCGTCGCAAATATGTTGGTCACAGTGAGTCATACATATTTGTGCCGTTTGGTGTCGAGACACTTGGCTCGTGGGGCCCAGAGGTGCGGAGAATGTTCAAAATACTATCTTCGCGCCTCAATAAGGCAAGTGGAAACCCAAGCGCTGGCAGCTATTTCGGTCAAAGGATCAGCCTTGCTATCCAACGCGGTAATGCTGCCAGTATTCTTGGTACGCTTCCACGTAATGATAGTTTTAATTTTATGTAGTCAAAGTATTGTAAATATAGTTATAAGATTTGTTTTGTTTAAATAATAAATAATTAAGTTAAATATTTGCATGCTAGCAAAACATATAAGCTCAATATTTTAATGTTTTACCACCATTTTATACTATGTTTTTTGCAAATAAATATATTGTTATTATTATTATTATAGGAAATGAAAAAATAAATGTTATAGATGCATAGATAGACAGCCAGAGTTACTTTCAGATTCAACATATTTTTATGTATTAGTGTTGTTCTCTCACGTTTTGTAGGCTATACGCTAGTATACTGTAAGTTTATAAATAAAAACTGTCCAGTTATAGCTGTATGTACATGCGACCCAGCAAATATTAAAATTGATATATTCTGCCGCTCGCAGCGTTCAGTTTTCTATTGTCTGCAACGGTGGAAGGCTTTCGTGCATCCGTGAATAATTTTAGTTATTAAATTAATATGAGAGATTTTTTTTCTCACAACACTAGAAATAAGGGATTGCTTGTAACTAATTCTAGTAGGCTTCATAAGATACATAATAGCTTTAAGGGTACATGTATACACTTTTATAATAAAGTCCCAGCCACTGTTCAGGCATTGTTTATAAATAAATTGAAATGTTTTTTTTTTTATTCCTTCATGCGCAAAGAATTTCAACAGACAGCCATTCTTATTGCTCGATGCGTGGTATCTGTATGAATTTCAAAAAAATAACATTTTCATTTACGCGCGTTCCACACTACAAGAACGTCGCGCGCCGTAAAAAAAAGTATATTATTCGAATCCCCGCCATTTTTCTTCGATATTTTTATTGATTTATTTACAAAAAATGAGCGATTCATTTTAAACGCTGCAAAAGAACATTATATTCGAGTGAATTTTAATTATTGCACTATACAAAATGTAAATTACTACTAAAATAAATAATTGTTTTATTAATACTTAGTTTATTTGTATATAATCAGTAATGAACGATATTAGGTTACTACTAGGACTGGTGTTTTAATGTTAGCAATAAGCTAAATGTTCCATAATCTTTTAGAGGATTCATATTCTGGGTGTAGATAAAGTCTTGTATGCAACTGTTGGTAATTAGGTATTAAAACACTCATGTGATACTATTATCACACTCGGCTTCGCCTCGTGAGATAAATCCACATTCGTGTTTTAATACCCCTTATTACACAACAGTGGCATAAATAACTATTACAGTATATAAAGTTTTTTTGAATTTGAATATGTGTTAAGCTTAGTGAGGATATCCTATCGTCGTCATCGATGGTTACCAACTATACACAGTGCACAGTAAGTTAAATGCCACACACTCCATCACATCGCTTCAATTATCTTTAAAAGCGAGAGGTTGTGGCAAATCTGCATTGAAACTCCATCACGGTGTAAAATGAAACATGAAATATGGCATTAATCTGCTGCCCATTTAAGGTGTAAGATCAAAACACCATGTAAACCTTAACGTGTATACTGTATGACCTTCTTTAGAATCCAAAACAGGATCTGGAGTGTTGAGAAGTATACTAAAACCTTGAGGAAGGAGGTGTAATGAGAGGTTATAACTACTGATTTTTTTAAAGATAGGTTTTAAATACTATAGGAGAACCAAAGTCACTAACATAGCCCAAATGATTGCGAAACTGAAGTGGCAGTGGGCAGGGCACACAGTTCGACGGACAGATGGCGGTTGGAGCTGTAAAGTCCTCGAATGGCGACCACGCACCAGAAGACGCAATGTTGTTAGACCCCCGCTCAAGATGGACTGACGATCTGGTCAAGATCGCCGGAATACGTTGGATGTGGGCAGCGCAGGACCGATCGTCGTGGAAATGTTTGGGCGGGACCTTTGTCCAGCATTGGACGTCTTCCGCCTGAATGAATGAATGATAATACTTATAAATATTTCACGCCTTACGCTGCTTTTGGTTACTTGATTTGTTGTCCCAGTTTTTAAGTTTTATCATTTCTTAATCTGGATAAGGATAATAAACATACATTATTTGAAACTAAAGAAGTTCTTAGCCTATAAACTGTACCTGCGTAATATATAGTGGAAAGAAGTTTTGTGTAATTCGTGTTTGGCAGCGAGAGCCTGCAT
The DNA here is from genome assembly GCA_949711755.1 of Leptidea juvernica. Lineage (NCBI taxonomy): Eukaryota > Metazoa > Arthropoda > Insecta > Lepidoptera > Pieridae > Leptidea > Leptidea juvernica. Next base: position 1,326,652 of record CATIXQ010000041.1, on the reverse strand, counting down.
ACGAACTCTTCACTGGCTCCCGTGACGTCATCGTCATGTACTTCGGCTATCGCCGTCACTGAGTACAGGCCCCACGAGTTCATTTTCGTATCCACTACAGCCTGCTCAAGTGGCTTCCTGTATTGAAATTAGTTTTTAAAAACTATAATCCATTTAAGATGCATATTTGCAAACATGCACGTAAAATAATATAATAATAATTATTAACTTTTTAGTAATAAGAAATCGTGTCGAGCAGTTTCGTGTAAATCTTTTTTCAATATGCTTTGAAACAATTTTCATTCAAAATCTTTTTTTAATGCGAGTACGCTGTTGCACAGGATGCCAGCTAGATTATGGGTACCACAATGGCGCCTATTTTTGCTGTGAAGCAGTAATGTGGAAGCATTACTGTATTAAGGCCTGAAGGGCGTCGTAGCTAGTGACATTACTGGGCAAATGAGACTTAACATGTTATGTCTCAAGGTGACGAGCGTAGTTGTAGTGCCGCTCGGAATTTTTGGATTTCTCAAGAATCCTGATCGGCACTGCCTCATCATCATAAATAAAATATATTTTAAGGCATCGTATAAATTTGAAATGTATCAATAATATACTTAAGAAGAACACTGCCCAAGAATTATATTTTGATAGCATATCTTATTGTTATATCAATATATTATCATATTATTGTTTTTCTTAAAATAACAACATTGTATCGAACAGTTAGTTATGAGGAAAATCGCAATATGGTAACTTGCTTTCAGTGTTCACGAACTTTTTGTCTCTCGGAACTGTTTTGTGGAGTAGGTAAGTGAGAATACAGTGTAAACAAACATAACATACTATATATACACATAACATATAATAGTAGAAACAAGTGGTAACATATCAATATTAGAATAAGTTTTTTCATTTCTCATACTCGGAAAGTAATGTTGTTTTGATCTGATAATTGGGTGGAAAATGCTGCTTCCCTCCATAGAGAGGGGAAAACTCATACAAATTACTTCCCACCTAAAGGCCGGAATGAACTTAAAAAATAGAACTGCTGTCAGCTATGAAGAGTTTTAAGTAAAGAAAAAACATAATAACTTTCTAAACAGCCAGTGTGAACTTAGCGCAAACTTCTTTGAGCGGAATAAGCCGTAACAATTACGTGGTGAGTTCCATATTTAAAATTTAAAAAGTCGACATTATTTGGCGGAATACTAATTTATGTTCAGTTATGTATCTGTGGCGGAATTAAATTTATTGACGGAGTATCCGCCATGGAATCTATCGTCTAATGATATTTTCAGAACAGCCAAATTTGTCATAATATATCAAAGAGCATAGACATTCCGAACAAAAATGGAACTTTTAATTTCACGAATTGTCCTAATTTGACAATTAATTTTAAATAGATACTACTAATATTATTATATATTATGAATAAATAGTTTAGATAAACAACTATTTTTATTTTCCTCATATTTGAAATGAAAATTAGAGTGTTTAACACGGGTAAAAGAATCAATTCCTACTCGGACTATAGCCACTATATACCTCGGGAAATGATTTTTTCGACCCTCGGTTAACAATCTACTATTGTATGAAGTTGACTGCTACTGTAATTAAATAAACCAGGTTAACTGAAATCTTTCATCACTTCAACTTTAAATAAGTCAAAGCGAGAAATAAATAATTCACCTCATCAAATATACACGTTAATAATTAAATTGGTTTCGCATCGGAACATCCCAGATTCTAGAGATTTTACAACGGAGTTTGACAGTGCAAGGTACCAGTGGGACCATACACCAAGGTGTACCAGTAATATGTAAACATTACTGTGTTTCGGTCTGAAGGGCGCCGTAGCTAGTGAAATACTGGGCAAATGAGACTTATCATTTTATGTCTCAAGGTGACAAGCGAGTCATAGCGTATCGATTACCATCAGCTGAACGTCCTGCTCGTCTCGTACCTTACTTTCATTAAAAAAAAACCCGCCACATTACACTCGAGTAGGAGTTATCCTTATAGATCTATTCTTTAATGTGTTTCTTAAAGATTTTTTTTAATTTGTGCATAAAATATTGCACCCTCGTTGGAATCTCTAACATGCTTCTCCTACTATTAATATGTAGAGTTCCTAAACATTATGAGAGCCACATACCCTTGAGACAGTATTGCCATATCTGGCTTAGGATAAAGATCCTCAGCCTTACAAATAAGCGTGACGAGGAAAACGTATTTCTTCTCTTGAAAAAAATGAAAATTTTTAGCAGGACCTGCAACAGACAGACATATAATACATTGATGGGATTATTTTTATTTTTTGTTGATGGGGTATATTCATGATTAATTCCAAATTCCAAAGTTTTAAATAACTTATAACAAATTTAACTAAATACAATTAACGATTATTAAAAATAAACTGGATCTTAGAACTATTTTGTTAGTTGTAACAATTGCTTTCTTAATTCTAGTATGCAGTGGGTACTTTATGATACTGAGCTGTTAGGCCGCGTAGACCTGCAAGCAAACTCGCGGAAGTCTTGCATGAGTTCTTGCAATAGTGTTTACATGTCATACAAATTTCTGCAACTTATTTCTGCCATAAGTGTCTTGCGAGAAGCTCGCGTATCAAACTATCGCAACTTGTCGCAGAGGTGTTTACACACGAGAGCCTACGAGTGTCGCGATAGGAACTGTCAAGACGCGCACGTACAGCGCCTGCATTAATAATTTTGTTGATGAATAAGAAAAAAAGATCAATTTGGGTTCGAGAATGGATTTCTACGAGATGTAAAGCTAGTGTTTACCATAATTTATTACGTGATATACAACTGGAACATGGTCAACAATATTTCAATTTTATTCGTACGACCGCAGTTGATATCGATGTGTTATTTTAGTAAAAATTGGTGACGTTATAAAAAAAACAAGTCACAAGACACACATGAAATGAAAGACTCATTTTGATGCTGCGATTTTTCGGACTTCATTCTCAGTTGTAGAGAATTATTTTACGATGGAATTAAGCACAAAGCTATTTTTAATTCGCTTTTTATAATCCGTATGCCGTTAGTCCCACAAAAAAAGGATCGCACTAATAAAATCCTATTAACTTTATAGTTTCTTCACGAGACCATTCACGACTTTGCCGATGACTTATTATTTTCAATTTAAACAAAAACACAAGCCGTGCGGGCGATAATTGCTGAGAGATATACGAAACTAGACCGATAAGCAGCGAGAGCTGTCGCGAGTCGATGCAGACCTGTTTAGACATGTTTTCGAAACTACTCTCAGGAAGCGGTTGACCAAAAGTCGCGACAGCACTTGCAAATTGCAAGTTACAGTTTCCAAGCTGCTGTCAGATAGACTGTCGGACATTTCTCGCGGAACTTATCTTGCACGCGGAAACGCGGCCTTACACTTGTACGGATAAAGTCGGTTCGACTTAGGAAATAATTACCAGAGTAATATACAGATTATAATTCTGTTGTTGTTAATATTATTTAATAAAAAAATAAAACATTTATCAAAATCCCTTAGATTAAATGCTACGACAAAAAGAACATTTTATATTAAATGTTTTCAAAAATCTTGAGAACCCCTGACTATTCTATCAATAAGCTAAGGTCATGGCCTTGACCTCTCAGGCTCATACGAATAAGACGGGCGAAGTTTATATTAACTATCGTTTTTGCCGCCAATCAAAGTAATCCTGACCTTTGAGCTATAGTCCCAGGTTCAGTTCCCAGTAGGAGAAAAACATTCATCTATATTTTATTTATTATGCAGACGTTACCACGTTTGATTGAATGTTTGCTTCCAAGTAATGTATGTTTATGTTTATTGTATTGAATATATTATCGTTGTCTGACACCCAATGTACAGACTATCCCTGGTATGTAGCTATTTCTATATCTTATTATTAGAGACTGGATTATATGCTACAAAAAATGCCCAAAATATGCATGCAAATATGCAAGTAAAATAGCTAAAATATGCACGAAAATCCATAAAAAGGGCCAAAATATGCATACAATTAAACAGGAAAAAATAAAGTCATATTTTTATTTTATCTCATAAAAGCTTGTACTGACAATCGTATTTGTAAAAAACTGTTACAAGATATATCTACTTAGGTAACAATGAAATTTAAGATTTACCTTTAAAAATATGTAGTACTAAGTACTGTTCTAAATGTTCTGTAGACAAATTATATTGTGTCTACGATCGCTTGATAAATTTTTGTACGCGGAAAAGGAGCGTTCTATGTGCAATGTTTGGGCTTACTATGAAAAGCATCGAACGATGAGCGAGATCGAGCGAGATCGAGCGTAAATATGCACAATTATTTTCATTTTTTCAGTGATTCGTTTCGCAAAAATGTAAAAAAATGTATTGTTAATAAATAATTTATAAGTATTCTTGATTTGTTTAATACGTTTATCTTAACTTGTTGAGTAGATTTTGTTAATTTGTTAATTTCATTACACTATAGAATGGTTGTTTTATAACTTATACTTATTTTATGTAACTATTTCACACATAATTTAGCATGCGGTATTCACCTTAAAAAGTAATGCATTTAGTAATAAGACCCTTGTAAATTAGCGTAATAATTATAAATGTATTATTGTAATTACCACTGGTGAATCTAAATAAATAAATATTTTTTTCCAATATATGCAATATGCATTTGCATATTATCCGGTCTCTACTTATCCTATTAACTAGATAATTAAATAGACCCATACTTATCATTAGATGGATCATCTGCCAATTATATCATACCTCCCATAAAAAATAATTATGACCTAAAATCAAATAAATCGTCATCTATACATACACTTTATATACTCACTGTAAACTATCATGTCTCTAGTTCGCTGGTCTTCTTCTATAAATGTAGATACAACACAAGTGTAGTTACCACTTAGATCTGTTGTGGGTTTCAGTATTTTGATCGCTCGATACGCTTGTAAGGGCTCCGCTGAAATATTATATTCACTGTAATATGTATTATGGTGCGTACAGACTGGTCGAACGTGATATGAAATGTGACGTATGGCATTTTACACATCCATATGCCATGACTTTCGGTCGAAAGTGGTGCCCAATAGAGTTCGATTATAAAATATAAAATAGGTGGTGATTCGATATCTTGATCAGAAACTATCAAAGACACATTTCGTGGGTGTCACATTCGATTGAAAGTTAACCTTCCATGATCATATCACCAGTCTGGCAAAGGAATCCTATAGAATTTTAGGCTATGTTTTGAGAAATTCTGGGGATTTCACATCTGAACAAGTCATAAGGCTTTTATTTGGTGCTTTAGTACGCAGCAAGCTAGTAACTATGTGTGTGTGGAATCCGCATGAAAGTACTTATGTACTCCTTCTCGAAAAGGTACAAAAAGATTTTCTTAGGTACCTTTACGACGTATGCATGGATACTACCCCTATAAATGTGTCCCACAAAATTTATTCTAGGTACATAGGCTACAACTCCATCAAGGGTTAGACGAAAACGGCAGCAGCTCACAGTTACGTGCAATGTTCTCAGAGGTAATATAGATGCGCCGATTTTGCATAATGATGTATGTAGAATCATTGTACCGGACAATTAATGATCGAAGCGCAGTCATAGATTGTACGCGAGTCCGGCGCATCGTACAGTGGCTCGTACCAACTCACCTATACTGAGGTCTCTCTTTGCTCTCAACACTCTTCTCAAAGCTAACCTTGCTTACTGCAGACGATTTGAACAGAGTGCTTGCGTTTTTGAGAGAGGAATGTATGAACGGTATTAGGATGTTTATTTATTAGTTAATTACATTAATTTTTTTAAAGTATAAAATGAGAGGCAGCATGTGCTGAACAGAATATGTAAATTGTACATACTAGAAACAGTTCCCGGTATGTGCGCGAAGACTGCTTCAGTCAGCAGGGTGTAAAAGGGCAAGAGGTTTACGTGATAAGAAGTGGTGAAACAACTGCCCATGGACATCCAAAACACCAGGGGTCAAGAAAGCGTGGCGTTGCTGGCCTTCGAGTTCGGAGTATGCTATGAGCTTGAAGGTAACTAAGTCGTAACGGTTTGGGAAACCGGTAGCCGGTAATTGATTCCACAAAGTGGTTGTGCAAGGTAAGAAGGTTCTTGCAAAGCACTGTACCCATGCCTAACTCAGATAGTGTTTGACTTGATTAGAAATGCACGTAACAAGCGCATGAATGCACGATTCGCGTGCGGAAGTTGATGGCTTACTTACTAAGTAATGATACTTTTCACTTATAAATAATAACTATGGACGGCAAAAACATTTCATGTTACGTTCAGTAAGTCTGTGCATGGCTTTAGGTATTATAATATTAACTATGTAAATATATGTAGGTTAATAATTCAATATTCATAGACTGTGAATATCTATTGTGTTTAGTGACAAACATGGAGTAGTTTGGACGAGTTTGTTTGTTGAGCGGAACAAATATCTGTCTTCTTGATAAGGTCTGGGAGCTTGTTTATGGTCGCTGAAGCCATAAACAATGTTGTCTTCTTTTAGTCAACTGTTACGGTTAATTTATGATGTGTGACTGGGAGGACTTAAATTAAAACCAATGCTTTTTTTATTTTGTGTGTATTAACATAAAAGAAGATGAATAAAATAATTTCTCTTCTATTAAGCTTCTTTTGAGATAAATTTACAAGTTATATACCAGTTAAATTTGATTAAAATCTGATTTTCAAATTGTTTTCACAAAAATCTTATAACATTTGGGGTTCTCATGTAGAAAGGATGGACGGAATTATAGCATATGTGGATTTAATTGTTGAGAAGGGTCTACCAGGTGGACATTAAATGATATATGTTCTCTATGTTTGCCTCAATGCGATGATGATTGCATGATGAACAATCAAATAATTTGATATCCGTCTTGTAGGAACATACCAAATGATTAAACATATTAAATTTTACAATAAATTACCAAAAAGTGTATCTAAATTATCAATAAATAAATTTAAATCTTTTATTAAGCGCAGACTTATGCTCCATCATCGAAGGCTTATTACAGTATTGAAGATTACGTAAACGATATCACAATGTGGAATTGAATGGTATTGTAGTTGTTATTTTATATGGATTTTATGATTCAGCCCTGTATTGTTATACTGTAGTGCATTATTTTGAAAATCTTAATATATATAAGTCACGTGTCACATTGTTTGTCCGCGATGGACTCCTAAACGAATGCACGGATTTTAATGGGGATTACTTCATGGAGTGCAGTTTAGTCCAACTTCAGAGATAGGATAGTTTTTATTTCGATTCGGGACCCATAATTATTTTCAATATTTTTTTGTATGGACATTTTCAAGTTCCACTGCGAAACAATTTCACTTTAACAACAGGGAGCATTTTTTACTAAATAATTCTCGATGTTGGCAAATTCCAATGAAACAGTATTTTTTATATGATCTACAGAATAACGTCTGTCGGGCCAGCTAGTATTATATATGTTTAAGATTTTGTATACTATTCACGTTGACGAGCAATCTGTTGCTTATATATCAATTAAATATTTTTGACTTTGACTTTCATTTAATGGCCTCAGTACATTCATTTATCAATTGAAACATGCACTTTCTCAACAGGAAAATATTTCACGGCTAATCATATAAATTTATTATAGAACTCTAAATCATCATATCGTTTATACTATTCTATATTCTCTTGAACTGACCATGTAACATAATCAAGCAGATTAAGATCTAGATTAGGTAACGAACAGTCTTCAGCTCTTGTAAAGTCAGGAACATTCGTTTACACCCATTTGTGTGGATCGAGATTAATGACCTGGTGGTGAGTCATACTAAAAAAAACATTTTGGCTATTTAACATGGCGTTGCTTAGTGGCTTAACCACCTTCAACCTTGAGAACTCTTGTATTATCTTAATTCGTCAACTTTACTGATGTTTCTCCCACCATATCTCCATGATAGCTAGCCAAGTCATCACTGTCGTGTAAAGATCTAAACCTATCAGTGGGAGGCTCCTTTGCACAGGTTGGCGGCTAGAATATGGGTACCACAACGGCGCCTATTTCTACCGTGAAGCAGTAATGTGTAAGCATTACTGTGTTTCGGTCTGAAGGGCGCCGTAGCTAGTGAAATTACTGGGCAAATGAGACTTAAACTCTTATGTCTCAAGGTGACAAGCGCAGTTGTAGTGCCGCTCAGAATTTTTGGGATTTTTCAATAATCCTCAGCGGCACTGCATAGTAATGGGCAGGGCGTATCAATTACAATCAGCTGGACGTCCTGCTCGTCTCGTCTCGTCTCTTATTTTCATAAAAATCCGCTTTGTACTCTCAATAATTGAGAAGTATCACTAGAGCTTAGAGCTTATGGTCAATCTGCCCGTTAGGAATTTTGCTCGTAGGAAACAATTCTCTCATCTCTAAATATTTTTTCTTCGGTGTGTGTGGTTTTTTTCCACCCTATAAATTTTTTAATTGCGTGTTCATTGCGTCACTTTTGAGCTCTAAGTTAGGACTACAGATTCTGCCTTTGGAAATGAAAAATATAATAATAAAAATATAAATGAAAATGAATGTATATTTAAATAAGTGTTAAGTTTTTGCAGGCTTTTAATTTAAGCTGGATAGAGGACACATTGTAAAATATAAGATCTGGACATTCCAAAACAAAAAAAAATAATTTCATTTCATGTCATTAATAAATCCTTTAATATTGTTGTGTATTTTAAGTTATTTATTTTAGATGACTTAGGTGATATCTATTCAATGCTTTCGGATAGGATTTCTTTGAAAATTTTCCTTCACTGTTTTGATTGCATTCTAGTTCGAATACTCGTACTACGTGGACGTCTAGACCTTTTTCTGTCACAAACACAGTTTTCATCGAACCTTTCAATAGCCCATTACACTGACATTCGGCTAAGCGGAAGAGTTTTATAAATTGCATTTAGATCTATATTCACTTTGTGTATTGATAGCATAGCAATTATGGAATCGGCTATTTAGAATAGTCTCTTTATCAACCCCTTTATATATTATTATCACTAGAAATTAAGATAAGATTTGCTACAAACTATCATAACCATTATGTTTACACGAGGAACAGACATAAACTTATAATGCCTGCTACATGGCTAAGTCGAGCTACTAACTCGAATTACTCTATTGTGGGGCGATGCTTTTACAACAAGATACCAAAAAAGGTTCAAAACAAAAGTATTACGTTATTCAAAAGAATCGTTAAAGAACGTTTGTGTGGTAAAAGTAAGCATAAATGACTTTCTTAATGATAACACAGCGACCGCCCTCAGGCTATTAAACAATAAGTTTAATTGTAAAATATTAATTTGTAAATATATTTTTTTGATGAACAAAAAAGCCCGCTGAGTTTGTTGCGCCCATTCTTCTCAGGCCTGAGGCATTCGTTTTGGAATTGGTGGTACTTTTTGACTTTCAATAAGTGATGTCACATCCTATTTTGAATAATTATATTTATAAAAAAGAAAACGCCGATGAAGCGCTTATGATAAAGATTATCAACGGACCCCCCATTTTTTGCAAGAAAATAAAAACGTACCTGAAATCCTAAAACCTATGTCCACTTTTCCTTTCAGAATTCCAATGACTTGTGGAGGGAGTGGCGGGATCCATTGATATACCAGACCCGAGGATCCGTTAAAGAACCACTTCATCACGAGCCCAGCTGGCATTGGTGACGTGGTCCTGTACTGGCAGTCAAGTACTATCGAGTCTGTGCCAAGTTCCACCACCGACGGTACCTCAAGGTGGTCTATCGTTACAGCAAAACATCCTGAAATATAACATCCATGTTAATTAAATATATTTGAATTTATTACGAAAATTAATGACCGACCATTTGGATGCCCTACATAATGTTAAACGGAATCACCTGCCAAAACAGTGATAACTTGAATAGAGTCGAAATTCGATTATAAGGCTACTGATAGACTATCTCCTGTAATTTCACAAGCAAACTCTTCAAACCTGACCACATCAGAATTCCTCTATTTTTTTACTAAAATAAGGGACGAGACGAGCACGACTTTCTGCTGATAGTAATTAATATGACCTGCCCATTACAATGCAGTGCCGCTCAGGATTCTTGAATGACCCAAAAATTCTGAGCGGCACTGCAACTCCTCTGACCAACCTGAGACATAAGTTAAGTCTCATTTGCCCAGTAATTTCATTAGCTACGGCGCCCTTCAGACCGAAACACAGTAATGCTGACACATTACTGCTTCACGGCAGAAATAGGCCCGTTGTGGTACCCATAATCTAACCGGCATCCTGTGCAAAGGAGCCTCCAACTAATCAAACGTTGTACTATTCGGACCACTTGTGGAGCATCTTTAGAGCTATGAATTGAAATAAAATATCATTTTAGTACTTCGGTGAATACTTTAATAGCCTTATTCATTCTAACAGCACGCGCCCGCATCAAAATTGTAAGTTAAGCACCTAGGTCACTTTATTATGGAAGAAGAGGACAACCGAGCGTACGGGTTACCTGGTGTTAAGTGATCACCGCCGCCCACATTCACATGCAACACCAGATAAATCACATAAACGTTGCTAGCGTTAAGGAAGGTATACGCGCTGTTTTTTTGAAGGTACCCAAATCGTATCATCCCGGAAACAACCCACAAGGAAGCTCATTCTATAGCTTTGTAGTACGTGGAAGAAAGCTCTGTGGAGGACCGCCACACATCCGGATGGTAGGGATGATTTCCTGATTTGTGGCGTGTCGTGCGAAGTGAATTTCAGCGGCAGGAATCAGCTCTTCGGAAAATTTCACTACACTCGGTTAACCATCCCTCGTTATAATTTTTAATCTTTATGATGAATAGTTATCTTTTTCTTACACTTTAAGTGTCATATACATTTCTTAAAAGAAGTTGTTATCTTATTCAACATTATACCTAACATTATCTCTCGTTACAACTACATTGTCCTCGATAGACACGGCAAACATTTTAAATCTGTAAGGTTCACTGTCAGGGCCGGATTCAAACTTAATGCTGCCCCTGGGCACCGGAAAAAATACCGCCCCAATAATTTTACTTAAACTTATAGTTTATATATTTTATTTTTCAAAACTAAAATACCTAATTTGTTGCAGAAACTTTATCACAGCAAATACTAATACATATTTTTTTTTTGTAATTCCAGAAAATAAAAAAATCCATTATTATTTTAAATCTTCAAGGGAATAAATTGATTAAATCGTTTTTATTTTTGATTTTTACTAAACGTGCCAAAATTATAATTTACAAATAATGGATAAATTGAATTTCTTGAATTATCAATTAAACTAAAAATTATTAAGAGATTTAATTAATTATATTGAGCAACATTGATAAGACTAAAAAAAAATATTTTACTTTCAAAATTTTGCCGCCCTAAAAATTTTGCCGCCCTAAAAAATTTGCCGCCCTGGGCACTTGCCCCAACTGTAAATCCATCGCTGTTCACTGTTCACAGCTACTTTTTGATTATTATTAAGTGATTACTAAATATTAATTTGAATGGAATTTGAATTCCTGTCAGATTTGTTGTATGGCTATAAAAAAGACGAAATTTTCGCCCCTTCTTCTTAAGATTCTGACTTTATGTAATACAAATTTCTAAAATATTAGGGTGTAAATATGAATATAATCTTATACAATCGAAAGAGCAAGTACGACAAAAGGTTCATTTCGTTATATAACATGCCAAGTAATTATAACTCCATAATAACTGCTTGGAATTACAATATGGAACAAATTTCGAAACGGTGTTGGCTTGGGTGCAGTACCCCTGTTGCGCGATATTTAATTATAGTACAGTAATTCATTAATATTATGTGAATTATTCAATGATAAAAATGAGACAAGAATTATATAGAAATGGCTATTTTGTATTGAATTACGTAATAATTTTTCCAGTGGGAATCTCCTTTGCACAGGATGCCGACTAGATTATGGGTACCACAACGGCGCCTATTTCTGCCGTGAAGCAGTAATGTGTAAGCATTACTGTGTTTCGGTCTGAAGGGCGCCGTAGCTAGTTAAATTACTGGGCAAATGAGACTTAACATCTTATGTCTCAAGATGACGAGCGCAATTGTAGTGCCGCTCAGAATTTTTGAGTTTTTGAGAAATATCTATTCTTTGTACCTACATATTATAAAAACTACTTTATCTCACAATACAAATTTATTTATTTATAAGATAAATAAAAAGCTAAAATTACATTACTAGCTATCAATAAATAAAAACAATTTATATTTGAATGGCTGAAACACTACACTGAAACTGAAAACTTAATATTATATTAGTAATTACACTCACACACACGTTCACATAACCATCATCCACACTAACACCAATTACTTTCTTTATCTAATTAAGTTTTGTTTATTTTTTTTTGTTGTATAGGAGGACAAACGAGCGTACGGGTCTGGCGTTAAGTGATCACCGCCGCCCACATTCTTTTGCAATACCAGAGGAATCACAAGAGCGTTGCCGGCCTATAAGGAAGGTGTACGCGCTTTTTTTGAAGGTACCCATGTCGTATCGTCCCGGAAATACCGCACAAGGAAGCTCATTCCACAGCTTAGTAGTACAAGGACTTATTTAATTAAGTTTCATTGTGATATATTTATTTTTTGTATATTATCTCTATTATTTTAACCATGTGCTTTGGGGGCCCGGAGGCTTGTAGCACAGGTATTCGTTACCTATTTCAAGCACCGGTCTCTCACAATTGAAACAATGTTTTAATATAGATTTTAATAAACTGTGTATACTAAGTTTTTATTGTAAGAAAAAATAAATATATTTTGAAATCGAATTTGAATTATACAATTAAAATTTTTGCAAGTACATAAGGGATATTACAATAAGAGATGTTTTTACAGGTGTAAACAACATTTACAACATTGCAATAAGCAAAACGAGGTTGAATAATCAAACAAATTAATTAAAGATGAAGAGTTAAACGAAAATGCTGATGAAGAATTACTTAATTACATTTCTATTATAAAAATAGTATTTTTTAAATATACAGCGGAACAATAATTAACTCCTATCGACTTACATAATTAAGATTTATTTTTCAATGCAGTCGGTTTTAATTTATTTTTTATATTCACCATATTATAAAAAATACCTATATTACCATTTTTTGCAGTGATATCGTTATAAGAACTAATTATTCTGTTTAAGAGGGCGTTTTTATGAATCAGAACTAATCTGCTGATTGTAGGGCAGAAAATATTTTTGATAGGGAATCTTGGTATATTTCTAGAAAGTGTAAGGTTTACATTTTTAAGACATTCTGGGGATATGTACTACCATGTATAATTTTATCTAAAGTTGACACATCATTTATTTTTAGGGTCCCGTAGCCAAATGGCAAAAAACGGATCCTTATATATTCGTCATGTCTGTCTGTCCTTCCGTATGTCACAGCCACTTTTTTCCGAAACTATAAGAACTACATTGTTAAACTGAACAAAAAAAGAAAAATTTTTTTCATCAAACCCACACATGGTGCGGTATGGATAGGTCTTCAAAAATGATATTGAGGTTTCTAATATCATTTTTTTCTTAACTGAATAGTTTGCGCGAGAGACATTTCCAAAGTGTTAAAATATGCGTCCCTCCTGTAACCTCTAAAATAAGAGAATGATAAAACAAAAAAAAAATATATGATGTACATTACCAAGCAAACTTCCACCGATAATTGTTTTTTTTAATACGTCATAAATCGTATTATCAATAACTTAATTTAAAAAAATACACTATTATTAAAACGTCGATCAAAGTTACAACGAACTACAAGAACTTTTATATTACGTTACTTTCTGCTACGGAACCCTTCATGGGCGAGTCCGCCTCGCACTTGGCCGCTTTTTCGTCTTGTTTTATAGACTGCACGATAGGGGCAGGTTTTATCTTTAAGGCGACACTAAATGCCGGCGACCTTGAGCGATATGAGTTCACGGCTCCTATGTAACAAAGCCAATATTTTCAAAATTCTTGGGTCGAAAATGTAACATTTTAACAGGCGCAAACTGCTTAATTGCTTACAATCCTCATTATTGATTACTAATCTGAATAAATGTACCAACATAAAAAATTAAAATCTATAAGAACAACTTTTATGATTGTAGTATACTAAACAAATGCATGATGCCGAGAAAAAACTTGTTTAACTGCAAAGAAAACTGGTAGTTCATAATAGCTCTGGAGTGCTAACTTTAACCAACAATAAGCATTAGCAACCTACAAGTAAGATTTAAGGGTATGTGTAATAGGATAAAGTAGTGTTCATAGCTCCAAATCCTATATTTTCACCACAAAACTTGTCTAAAAACACCATGTTTGCATGTTTTCTGTTTACCCTTCGCCTTACGTTGAATACGCTCTTATCTATCAATATGGACATTATATTGGGGATTCCAAACCGGTGAAACATATTCAAGTGCACTTCGTACCAATGCATTGTAAAGACACACAATTGCAAATGGATTTCTGAAATCTTTAAGCATTTTGTATTTTTTTATGGTGATAAGGCACGAGACGAGCAGGACGTTCAGCTGATGGTAATTGATACGCCCTACCCATTACAATGCAGAGCCGCTGAAGGTTATTGAAAAATCCAAATATTTTGAGTGGCACTACAACTGCGCTTGTCACCTCGAGACATAAATTCAAATTCAAAAACACTTTATTCATGTAGGTCACAAAAATGACACTTATGAATATCAAAAAAAATATATAAATATATTGTTTCTTATTGAATTTACCGCTACTTCGTAAAGGGTTGAGCTAATGAGAAGAAGTAGCAAGAAACTCATTGCCACTCTTTTAAGTCAAGATTTACATTTTAGTTGTTTTACAAATCATTTCAATTACAATATATGCAAAGTGACGCAACAAAAATACTCAAAAGTCAAAAACTGAAAGGCTTACATGAGTAAGTCATGAAAGAAAAAAAATTAAATTAATACTTATAAATACAAGAGTTATTGAGTATAGTAGATGCATCAATCCACACATACCGTAAATAAATAGAGGCATTATGTGACCATTTCATTAAATAAAATATATAATAACTTTAACTTTAAAGGAAATAATAATAAAAAAACACATCAAGCAGACCTCCCGGTAACAAGATCCAGCCCCCACGAGTAGCACCCATTCACGAGCATGAAGCATGGACCAGCCATCGCCTCCCTCGACCATATTTTAGGGAAGTGAACGTCGCCGCCACAAGCAGAGGCATTTAAGCGAGCATGACGATACCTGCCACGAGAAATCTACCGAATAACAAAACAATTCAAGTTCATCTACATATTATGCAATACTTACTAAATGCCTCTACTTACAATTTTGTTTCAAATTACATAACTCATGATAATGATTATTAAAATTTATTAAAAACAGAAACAATAAAAACATTAGATGTTAAGTCTCATTTGACCAGTAATTTCACTAGCTAGGGCGCCCTTAAGACCGAAACACAGTAATGTTTCGCAGAGAAATAGGCACCGTTGTGGTACCCATAATCTAGCCGGCATCCGGTGCAAAGGAGCCACTGGTATATGTATACTGGTATGTAAGTACACCGTTTATTTTAATCTGAGAAACACTGTATTAACTCGTACGAGTACATTTAACATGTCAAAAGGAACTGAAGCTTTGACCGCTATGTTCAAGCATCCTGCAATTTACTGCAGAGCAATTACAAGGCAGTAACTAATGTCAGAAGCTAAATTATTTAGAACATAATTAAGGAAGGAAATGTATCCCGGAGGATGAAATGCTTTGTATAACTCGCAAGTCACAATATTACGTGAGCTAGTAAACGGTGGACTCGTTTCAGGAAGAAATAAAAAGCATATATATAAACTAGCTGACCCAGCAAACATTGTATTGCCGATATTAAAATCGCGATACAAAAGTAACTGTTGATCGTAGATGGGTGAAAATTTGAAGTTGTATGTATTTTTTAATGCTGACTCATAATCAAACTAAATTTAATAAAAAAATAAAAAAAAAATTCGTGTGGAGCACCCTTAAAATTTAGGGGGATGAAAAATAGATGTTGTCCGATTCTCAGACCTACCCAATATGCAATATGAGAATCGGTCAAGCCGTTTCGGAGGAGTTCAAACTTTAACACCATGACACGAGAATTTTATATATTAGAGAGAGATAAAAAAGTGTGTATGTGCATAAGTAATGTATGCACGCATGAAGTTATACTTCTTTGGCGTAACAAAGCAAAAATCCTTAAATTTATTTATTCCTCCTGCTACTTTACGTTTGTAGTAACAATATTGTAAAAATCTTGCAAAGATGGCTTTGACAATTAACTATTAAAGAACGAATACGGCTGTATGGGCTTGAACCCTTTGCCTGTCCTAATAATGGACGAAGAAACCAAAACAAAAATAACGAATATCGTAAACGTCAGAAAATTTTAGGAACCAACTTCACTCTGTTATTTTTGTACTTATCATATAATACAATAAATTTCGTTTATTTCAAATATTGCATATACGTTTTAGTGGTTGAGATTTCCCAGTAAGTCTTCTTCTTCTTGTATTGGGAATATCTCGCACTTTCTAAGCGGATACATAATACTTCATTAAGAATATAGAAATAAACAAAAATGATTAAATACCAAAATTTACAATTAAAACAAATCTGAAACTGTGTGTGTGTGTTTGTGTGTGTGTGTGTGTATGTGTATGTGTAAGTGCATGGTTCGAGTTTGGACCTTTAAATGGTTTCCATTTTAAGAATGCGTGTGTGCTTGTCATGTCAGTCTGATCAGAAGATTTTCCACTTTATCATAAGTAGTTACAAGAGGCAGTGACTACAAAAACTTATCTACCAATACCATGGTGGTAACATTGATTGTAGAAAAGGTAAGCCTGTTCTGTTGTGCCCTGTAACCGATTCTAAGCTAGAGGTCCCGGGTTCGAATCCCGGTACCTCTAGCTTAGATTGGTGCAATCATTTATAATATGATGAATATGGATGTTTGTTTTCCGAGTCATGGATGTTTATATGTATTTATGTATGTTATTTAGTAAGTATAATGTATTAAAAATATCGTTGTCTTATAACCCATAGTACAGGCTAAGCCTAGTTTGGGGCAAGATAAAAAACTTTGTGTAAAAGTATGTCATTATATATTTGTACATGAATACAGAATCTTTTTTTATGTAAGAGGGAGCCACCCATGGCCAACCGCAACACCAGGGGTGAAGAGGGTTGTAGGCCTTTATGGTAGTTCCAAATTATTATTTCAGACATATTCAAACATCCTAATTTTAATGTCCCAATATTAAAAAATAATAATATTAGTATGTGCTAAGTGAAAACAGTCCTTGTTATCACAATATATATCTTGAGAGATCTATACTACGTATATAATACTAGCTGATATCCCGCGACGTCGTTCGCGTACATATTTTTATATCTTGGGTTGGGTTTTGAAAATGTAATTTACCCTATAACACTCGGGGACAATGTAGCTTTCCAACAGTGAAAGAATTATTCAAATCGGTTCAGTAGTTGCGGAGCCTATTCAATACAAACAAACATTCAAATCTTTCCTCTTTATAATATTAGTATAGATTAGAAAGATTGCACTTAATCGCTTTAGTCGGCGAATCTCTACAATGCTGAAAATTATTATCAGGACGTCATATAATGGTGGCTTATCCAATCTTTAAATTGTTAAAGTTAACGACGTATGACCTAACCCTCTACACTTCTACAGCAATGCCAAATTTAACCAAATTCTCAGCATTAATTGTTAGATTTACATACAGTTAGATCAAACAGTGGGAGACACCTTTGCACATGATGCCGGCTAGCTTATGGGAACCACAACGGCACCTTTTTCTGCCGTGAAGCAGTAATGTGTAAACATTATTGTGTTTCGGTCTGAAGCACGCCGTAGCTAGTGAAATTACTGGTCAAATGAGACTTAACATCTCAAGGTGACTCAGAAGTTTTGGGTTTATCAAGGATCCTGAGCGGCACTGCATTGTAATGGGCAGGGCGTATCAGCTCTCTTCGTCTCGTCCCGTTATATTATTTTTATACTATTTTAATTAAATATAAACACCCAGCAGTAGAAAAATTTTAAAAATTGACATTCCGAAAACAAAGGCAAATTATATTATTTAATTAAATGATTTTTATTTTTGCGCTCAAAAATGGATACAGAGTTCCAAATTGCAATTTTAAATATATTACAATTCTGTTATTAGGAGCGGTTCTACCGAGGTTAATTCTTGGCCTGAAAGTAATTTTATTTTTAAAATGTGATCGTGCATTTTGTCTTGGAACCGCTCACTTTATTCTGGGGCTGTCAATACCTCCATTCGCAATTTTATACAAAAAAAACAAATATATCGAAAAACTTTGTCAAAACAAACACAAAAACAATTGTTTTTGAAAACATATATGACAGAGAAAGGGATGCTTGTTAATATAAAAATAATAAAACAGCGCATGATATTATTCTAGGCCGGTTTTATAAATATTGTTGGTATGGACCTTTCTTACAAATTGCATTAGAATAATGGAAGAGTAAATCAGATTTACGCGTAGTAAGAGTAATTCATGAATAATTCACTATTCTTATTTATCGCGCATTCAACAAAAATTGATTTGTCGCCATTTGAGTAATTTACTGCATACATTATTCATATTTTAATAGATTCAATAAGAGTCTTACTATTATTGTATTAAGAATTATATACTTTCCTTTTATAATGTATTATTATCCAAAAACATATACATTTTTTTAATTGAATAGTGTTATTTTAAAATTATAAATTAAGTTATAATCGAAGTACTTCGAAGTGAGTTAGGAAATTATTATTATAAAAGCTGACCCAGCAAACGTTGTATTGCCGATATTAAAATCGCGATACAAAAGTAACTGTTGATCGTAGATGGGTGAAAATTTGAAGTTGTATGCATGCTGACTCATTATCAAACAAAATTAAAAAAAAATCAAAAAAATTAAAAAAAAAAATCGTGTGGACCACCCTTAACACTTAGGGGGATGAAAAATAGATGTTGTCCGATTCTCAGACCTACCCAATATGCACTCAAAATTTTATGAGAATCGGTCAAGCCGTATCGGAGGATTTCAATGTTTAACACCATGACACGAGAATTTCATATATTAGATATAGCTTCCAAACGCTTTAAAATAATTGGTAGGTGTTAAAATATTTCTTTATTAGATGAATTAATTAATACCTAATTTATTTGTTATGCTCTTAAATATTTTCTAAAGATGAGAAACTTAATTTGTGAAGACGCATATAACTTTTTGAAAACAACAAAAGCAACTATACCAATTTGTGCGTAAGTTGA
Organism: Leptidea juvernica; assembly: GCA_949711755.1. Classification (NCBI taxonomy): domain Eukaryota; kingdom Metazoa; phylum Arthropoda; class Insecta; order Lepidoptera; family Pieridae; genus Leptidea; species Leptidea juvernica. The sequence continues at coordinate 1,307,214 of CATIXQ010000041.1, read as the reverse complement.
GTAAATTGATTCCCCTTACGAAAGAATTTATCAGACATTATACACACAAAACTTTCCAATTCCCGGCTATAACATACGAAATAAAAAGAGAATGACCCTTGTCAAACTTTAACTTGACGCGAAAATTGGACACGTAATCATTTTGCACGCGAACAATAGAAAATTGAGACATTCTTAGTTAACGGCAGTAGTTCTGTAAATAAGTAAAGAGTAAAATAAGTCCAGATATAGTATATACAATAAGTGTATGAAAAAAACAAATAAAAAATTGGCTGTTGTAGAGACTGCCGATAGAAATGTAATCTTAGTATCTTGCCATCTTGGATTTCAAAAATGATTCCAAATTCGTTGTCTGCACCCTCGAGAACCTTGGATACGATTCCCATATTGTTGAAATCATAATTTTGCGCGGCGGCCATCTTGGATTTCAAAAATGATCCCAAATTAGTTCTCTGCACCTTCGAGAATCTCGGATACGATATCCATAATGTTGAAATCATAATTTTGCGCGTAATATAACATTTCTCTCATACGTCGATAAAAAAGATTTTCTTCAAAAATGCATAAAAAATATTATCACAGTAATTCCGTACTCTAGCACAACTGTAAGTTTTAAAAAATATTACGCGGTCCTTCTGGGTCGGCGTTCGTTGACCCGCATCGCTCGGTTCGTTCTCAGCCATGCCCGACGCCCGTGTCCATGCGTACCTATCGAATCTAACGTTCGCGCAATTTTTACCTAAAGTGTTGGGAAAACCTCGCCTTAATCTGAAATTTCACAATGTTTAAAAATGAATTAAGGCGATCCTTTCCCAACACTTTAGGCAAAAATCGCTCGAACGTAATACTCTATAAGATTCGATAGGTACGCATAGACACGGGCATGGCTGAGAACGAACCGAGCGATGCGGGTCATCGACCCCCGACCCGGAAGGACCGCGTAATATTTTATTATTAATTAAATAAATAATGAAATTTAATCAAAATCATTGATAACATCACCGGAGGTGGTTTTTATATTAGTAGTAAGTAGATATCATCAATAAATGTGTGCTTACAATAGTATCATTTGACTTGATCATCAATTAGATATCCTATTAATATTGTAAGTGTGAAAGTTTGTATGTCTGGATGTATGTTTGAACTTCTTTAACGCAAAAACTACTGAATGGATTTTGATGAAAATTTACAATAATATAGCTTACACACCAGAATAACATATGCTATTAATTACAAAACTATCGCGTGAATTATACTTTATATGGCAAAACAACGTTTGCCGGGTCAGCTAGTTACACATGTAAAAATATAGTCTTTTCATAACTCTTTCTTAAGACCAATGGCTATTTTAAGAATGAATTACCAGTCAGAAATTGTAATAGCGACTAAACCAACCTGCGGGCCTACCATGAACTCTTATTGCGATTCAATTGACAACCTAAAATGAACTTTGCTATTATATATTATATATTGAAAAGCTTTGCTATTTCGTACCACGACGTGATTAGAGCTATCTAATTTAGGTTGACGTCAAATCAACTGATTAAATCGCAATGATATCAATTGAATGTCAAAAATTATATCAACTGAATCGCAAACTGATACAGTTCGTTCATTCATTCGAACCATGAGGTGTTATTTCAACCAACACTGGATATCTAATTTGTCAAAGTGACCGATTCGAAAAAAGTTGCTACTTCCTTAGAGGAAAGTGAATCGTGGTGTTAATAAACTTTTAAAAAATAATGAAAACATAGAAAAGAAAAATGTTATTGATTAAAGATGAGATGAGAATACTTTATTGGAGTTTTTTGTAAAACAAAATACTGAAAATAAATACCAAAAATGAAAATACTAAAGACGAGGCAGTAAAGGACCGGGCTATAGCCTGTTCGTAAGAACGAATTAAAAAAAATGTACTCTGTGGTCCTGTCAAAGGGCTTAATGGTTTATAATTTGACGCAATTGCGCAATTTTAAAATGTATTTTTAGTATTTTCTACGCAAAAAAACCGCTAAAATCATATCATTTTAGGTTTCGAAACGCAATTTTATTTCGTTCATTCTTCATAAGCGATCCAAACGCCATTCAGTAAAAGCCACTTCATGGTACGAATTTTAGTGATTCAGTTTAGGTACCTAAACTGAACTGCATCGGATTCGCATCGCTTATTAAAAGTTTATGGTAGGCCCTCTGAACTGCATAAAATTTGTCAGTAGTTGTCTTTCAATGCAAAAAGTTATTAAAATATTCTCAATGTATTCTATAGTTATATATCATTTTGTGCAACAAGTTGAATTGTATTAGAGTATTTTGACTAGAAAATATAAGAATAGATTTGTTTATCCTTTAGGTAGAAGATGTGGAGCTGCCTGTTGATAAAGTAGACATTATAATTTCTGAATACTGTCTGTTCTACGAGAGCATGTTGGACACAGTGCTGTTTGCTAGAGACAAGTGGCTCGAACCTGATGGAATGCTCTTCCCTGACAGGTAATTAGTTTTTTAATGTTTTATTTTAGGCTTGTGTGATTTCAGGATGATACTTCATCTTTGACTTCTGTGATTCCCTTAGTGTTGCAAGTGATCACTTAACATCAAGATGATTGAGCAATGATTAACATAAGATATTGTATATATCATCATCAGCCGGAAGACATCCACTGCTGGAAAACGGTCTCCCCCAAAGATCCCTCCCCAAGACGATCGGTCCTGCGCTGCCCTTATCTAACGTATTCCAGCGATCTTGACCAGATCGTTGGTCCATCTTGTGGGGGTCCTACCAACACTGCGTCTTGCGGTACGTGGTAGCAATTCGAGGACTTCGGCTTGTGATGATGATGATGATAATGATGAGAATATATATTAGGTGAAATATAATTATCATTATTTAGTATATTAAGTTAAAAATCTACCTTTTTTAGTTTGCTTGCAACAAAGGCTACATTCATTCGTTCAAAGTTTAATCCTCATTTATTAATGTTGAAATTGTTTCAAAGTAGTAAATAAACAATCAAACTACGATATACTTACTTGAGCATAGTATTAATATGGCAACTCCAGCGTGATTCATACTGCAACGTTCTTGTTTATCTCTCGTCGAAAATGGTTTTTCCGAAATTTTGCAACGACTTCCCGATGCTCGTATTACGCGATGACTGAAACTTTTCGTAAGCAAAACCAACTGTGTAGGTACTGCGCATGTCTCGCGAGTAGATGTTAGAAACTCCGTTTTTTACTATGCAAACTATTTACAGTGTAATAAAAGCAATACAAGAAGTCATTATTTTTTTTTCAATTACATCAACAACTATAATGCTTATCTACCTAGTGTAGGTTTATGTGAGCAAGAGAAGACATTCACAGTAATTGTTCTAAACAACTTACTTTTTTTGATGTAAATAAGGGACGAGACGAGCAAGACGAGCAGCTGATGGTAATTGATACGCTCTGCCCATTACAATGCAGTGTCGCCCAGGATTCTTGAAAAACCTCGAAGAATCTGAGCGGCACTACAATTGCGCTTGAGACATAAGATGTTAAGTCTAATTTGCCCAGTCTTTCTGACCGAAACACAGTAATGTTTACACATAACTTGCTTCAACGCAGAAATAGGCGCTGTTGTGGTACCCATAATCTAGCCGGCTTCCTGTGCAAAGGAGCCTCCCACTGGTATATGTTAATAAAATAATGTATTGAAAACTCTTTAACTTCAATTTGGGACCCAAACACGTCCAATACTTTGGATTTCTCTTTCGTTCACAATAATTATTTATTTTCGTTCATGATATGATCGACAGTACAGAGCTAACTGAACTATTCTCACAATCACGAGTGCTGTCAGTTCATACAAGATCGTCTTTATCCATGTCCCGCTCAGTCACACAAACTGTTATGAACTTTCTGTAATCTGTCGCACTCTATGCAACTATAATAAGAACTAAACTTTTTAATAACCATCAACGTTACTTCCTAGCTTCGTAAAGACAGTAAAAAAATATAAATTAAAAGTAATGCGCGCACACACACACACACAACCACACTCGCACAAATACCACGAATTGTTGTAGATATTGTCATATGGTTTTATTTAATTTGGGACACAAAACAATTACACACTAGATGATTACATTAGAGGAAGAAATAACATATGTAGTACTAAGTGCATTACCAACGACAATGTCCACGGGTTACTATATAAGTGTTAGATAACAAGAAAGAAAAGAAGACTCTAATAACGCAGTTATCAAGAGATTATTACAAACAGATGTTGCTTACATTATTATTATGAGGTTACATCTATACTTATATTATAAAGCTGCAGTGTTTGTTTGTTTGTTTGTTTGAACGCGCTAATCTCTGGTACTACTGGTCCGATTTGAATGATTCTTTCAGTGTTGGGTAGTCCATTTGTCGAGGAAGGCTATAGGCTATGTTTCAAAATTAGGGATCCGTAATAAAATTGCTATTTTGTAACACAAGGTGTAAAATCGAAAACCTATTATTGCGTGCGCTGCAAAAACTATTGACAATAGAACAAAATGATGTACAGGCTATAATATAGGCAATATTTTATTACTTATAAAACTATCGCGTGAATTATACTTTATATGGCAAAACAACGTTTGCCGGGTCAGCTAGTATAATATATAACACCCTTATTCATAATTCTGCTAACTTAAAGCAGTGCTAATTCTCCTCTGTCTTCTTCTATTGACCTAAGAATGAAAAAAACACTCCTTAGCGTCTGTTTAAAGTTAGCGGACCATTATGAATAAGGGGATAAGTCTCCAATGAGAATACTTAATTTAATAACAATGAGATTAAAGTTTAAATTTAATTCAATAACATTAATTAAATTGATGCTGTTTCAATTACTGATTTGAATTGTAATTCCGATATACCTAATATGTCAATATCTGAAAAGATTTCATTGTATGTGCTAACTAGGCGCTGCAAAGGCGCGCGTTTGCCGGAGTTTGTCCGAATTGGGCAAACTGCAAAAAGGGTCCCCTTTTTTTCAGCTTTTCAGCTTTTTCAGCTTTCGTACACTGCGCTGACATACAACTCTTGGGACCAATAAGTTTAGATTGTGTACTAAATCACTGCAGTCATATTTATTCTTACACAATCCATATAATGTTTTAGCCCCGAGAAGTCTCCTTCTGGACTTTAGAGTCTGTAAATTATATTTTTGTAGCAGATCGGGGTATGACAATTTAGATCGGTAACATCTTAAATTAATCGATTTTAGAAATTTACGCTGTATAGTCTCAATCATATCGGTATATTTACTGTACAGCGTATTCAAGTTGAGGACGTATTAAAATTATAAAGTTTTTGTATTTAAACCTGGTTTTCAATTTCTTTGTATTATCTAAACAATTTGTTATGTTTTTATAGTGATAACCCTAACTTCTAGGATTAATACACAAATAAAATTTGAAAAAGAAAATTTTATGAACCATGCGGGACTCGAACCCTCGATCTCTGGCGTTCCGTGCCAGTGCTCTAACCAACTGAGCTAACCCTTCGAGTGCTGATATTGCATGAGCAAATATTGGGGTTGAGCAGGTTATCAACTGTAAAGTAGATTCTGTAGATGAAGCCACAACCTGAGAGTTGAACAAAGCATACAAGATTTTATGACGATAATATGTCACTCGGACGATTAGCTCAGTTGGTTAGAGCACTGGCACGGAACGCCAGAGGTCGTGGGTTCGAGTCCCGCATCGTTCATAAAATTTTGTTTTTCAAATTTTATTTGTGTTCTTTGTATTATTTTTTCGATACTCAAATCATGCGGGTTTATTAAAATGTCTGTACTGTTAATTGTTGAGGAGTTCCTTAAGGAGTCAACCTTCAGCGCTGTAGTAGTATACCAGTGGGAGGCTCCTTTGCACCGGATACTGGCTAGATTATGGGTACCACAACGGCGCGTTTCTGCCGTGAAGCAGTAATATGTAAGCATAACTGTGTTTCGGTCAGAAGGGTGCCGTCGCTAGTGAAATTACTGGGCAAATGAGCAAGGCTATGAGCGCAGTTGTAGTGCCGCTCAGAATTTTTGGGTTTTTCAATAATCCTGAGCGGCACTGCATTGTAAGGGGCAGGGCGTATCAGTTACCATCAACTGAACGTACTGCTCGTCTCGTCCCTTATTTTCATAAAAAAAAACATTCGCATAGAGCGTTAACTGAATCGGAGTAGCGAGTCCAATTACCAATATTATTCTACGAAATCTAAAATATTTCGACTACTATTAAAAGGGTTATCTATCTTAGATTAAGGATTGGTCTCCATCCGGTCGCAAAGTGCGGTAACTAATACTACGCCCGAGTCGGCCAGTCTCGAACAATGTGTGACGTTGACGTGCCACATGTTCTGTTAAACTTTGTTAATATGTAATTGAAACTTAAATGGCGGGTTGCGTGGTAAAACTTTGTAAAAATAATACTACAAGAAATAGTAAAGACACTGGGATCATATAACATCAGTAAATATTTTATTAATTTCAATGTAAAATAACACGAAGCGTATGACACACAATTTGAAAGATACCATCGTGTGTCAAGATGCCACGCACACAAGTATTTAAAAGTTGCCGTAATAAAAAAGCTGTTGTTCTTAGGTAGTGCGGTATTTACACTGGCCTTCAAAAGTAAGTATCACACTTTTAAAATTGGGATAACGTTTTAAGTTCACAAGATATACTTTCGAAATAAAAAGGACTCCAAAGAGAATTTAATTTTGTACATAAAAAGTTTATAGTCGGTAACCTTCTTTTAAGAATTGGCTGAAAAAAAAACTTCAAAAACAAAACCATTCCTTTTTCAAAGTGGACGTTTCCGAATTACAATTTTACCATTCACATTTTTCTTTCTGTTTTAAATTTTTTTCAAGATCGATGGGTCTTGTTTTAAAAATTTATGCTAAAAAGCGCATAACATTTATTTATCATGCCTCTTTCAGTTTAAGAATGTGCTAGGATCGTGGCTTTTCTGGAACTAGGCATCAGTATGCGTCGCACTGCAAGAATGGTGGGTGTGACGCTACGAACGGTCCAGAAGGTAAAGCGAAGGTACGAAGAGACTGGACACCATCTGAGGAGACCTTGTAATGGCAGACCCAGGTGTACCAGTGCCCGAGAAGATCGTTATATTATTTCCACTGTGTTAAGAAATCGCCGCAAAAATGCAGTTGAAGTCAACAACAATTGATGTTTGATTCTGTTACGTGAAAAAGTATCATATGATTTCCCTAATTCGGAAAAAAAAACTGTCAATTATGTTTTAGAAATGCCAAATTTACTTCGACATAATAAGGTCAAGACATATAAGGTCGCTTCGATCCTATTATCGTTTTTTTACTAGAACAGGTCTACTGTTCTGTTGACCTATGAAGAATTCCTGTATCACTTATTCTGGATCATTATAACTGGACCACACTGCAAAATTTGATCACAATCGATTCATGATAAATTCTCTAATATACAGTTGCAAAGTCAAGCTCTATGTTACTACAAACAAAAATTGTAATTGAAATAAAATCTTGTAACAAAAAAAAATACAGAATAAATCAACCGACTTCAAAATCACTATTCCAAAACAATAAAATATCCACTAAATATTAAAAAATAATTGCATATTCTTCTGCATCTTAATAGATAGAAGAATAATAGGTGTCCTCCCGCCGCGGCTCCGTTTTTGCCTCTCGCCTCGTCATGTCACGCGTCGCACGCAAGCACATCTTACCTATAAATATGTATGTAGTTACAAGCCTAGCTTGGCTAACACTGACTCCAAAAATAACAATAATTGTTAGTACATTATTTTAATTATTAAGTTGCTGAAGAATGCAATTCTTACTTTTTGGTGCATATTACATTTTTTTTATGGAATAGGAGGACAAACAAGCGTACGGGTCACCTGTTGTTAAGTGATCACCGCCGCCCACAATCTCTTGCAACACCAGAGGAATCACAGGAGCGTTGCCGGCCTTTAAGGTAGGTGTACGCGCTTTTTTTGAAGGTACCCATGTCGTATCGTCCCGGAAACACCGCACAAGGAAGCTCATTCCACAGCTTTGTAGTACGTGGAAGAAAGCTCCTTGAAAACCGCACTGTGGAGGACCGCCACACATCCAGATGGTGAGGGTGATATCCTAACTTGTGGCGTGTCGTGCGAAAATGAAATTCGGCGGCAGGAATCAGGTTAAACAGCTCTTTGGAACACTCCCTGTGATAAATGTGGTAGAAGACACACAATGAAGCGACGTCTCTACGCAACGCCAAGTGATCCAGCCGTTCACAGAGCACTGGGTCTCCGACAATTCGAGCTGCTCTGCGTTGCACGCGGTCAAATGGATCGAGCTGATACTGGGGTGCGCCAGACCAGAGATGACAGCAATACTCCATGTGTGGCCGGACCTGTGCTTTGTAGAGCGCTAGTATGTGGGCCGGCTTGAAGTATTGCCGTGCTCTATTAATGACGCCCAGTTTCTTTGAAGCCAATTTGGCTTTGCCTTCCAGATGACCACGAAATTGGCAATCGCTCGAGATTTCGAGACCCAGTATTCCGATACTAGGCGAGGCTTTGAGAGAAGTGTTGTCGAAGAGCGGTGATACGACAAATTGGGTTTTTTTAGTGGTAAACGCGCAAACTTGTTTTGAAATAGTTTTAAAATGGCTTAAAAAGATTGTTTCAAATTGCTCAGTATTAATTTTGAAATCGTCAAGTGTGTTTATTTATTACTACTTTTGTAATAAATAAAAGTTCTTAGAATTTTTTTGAAGTTGCGATATTCGACATTATTAGGACAGGCAAAGAGTTTGAGCACATACAGCCATATTCGTGAATATAGATGTGCTAATAATCTAACCTTCAACTTCTTAATCTCAATTATTTTTATTTATTGAGTACACTTTTACAATGTACACGTTTAAATGTGTTTTTTTTTTTCAGAATATAAAATTAAAATAATAATTAGTTATGGCACCAATGAAATGGTGGAATCCCATGAAATTTTTACAATTTCATCAATATATAAGAATATAAGAGAAAATTTAGGACCGGATTTTTTTATGACAATAAGGGACAAGACGAACAGCACGTTCAGCTGATGGTATTTGATACGCCCTGCCCATTACAATGCATTGCCGCTCAGGATTATTGAAAAACCCAAAAATTCTTATCAACCCTACAATTGCGCTCGTGTCTTTGAGACCTAAGATATTAATTCTCATTTATCCAGTAATTTCACACCGAAACACAAGAATGCTTTCACATTACTGCTTCACGGCAGAAATAGGCCCCGATAGTAGTAGTAGTAGTACCCATAATCTAGCTGGCATCCTGTTCAAAGGAGCCTCCCACTGGGAAAATATGAGTGTAAGATTTATAGTTTAGGATGACATAAAAACTGGATATTATCTTCCTAATACTTTAATGATACGAATTAGAATATGAAATGCAATTATCATTAATATGGAAATGCAAAATGCACTTGTGAAAATGACTAAGTAGACATAAATATTAAGCAATCGTCTGAAGAGCTTTTCAGCAAGATGGCAGAGTATATTTAATGAAATGAGAGAAAAATTGCAATATGCCAGTAAGTATCTTATGTAACCAAAGTTGATTAATTATGCTAATGGAGCTATGAAACGCTTGCACAGAGCGGCTACGTGGTCGACATATCGGTACAGTAATATTATACGGTCTGGTAATACTCATGCATTTTATAATTCTTTGTTTTTTTTTTTTGATGAAAATAAGGGACTAGACGGGCAGGACGTTCTGATGGTGATTGATACACCCTGCTCATTACAATGCAGTGCTGCTCAGGATTCTTGAAATACCCCAAAAATTCTGAATGGCACTACAACTGCGCTCGACACCTTGAGACATAAGATGTTAAGTCTCATTTGCCCAGTAATTTCAGTAGCTCCGGCGGCCTTCAGACCGAAACACAGTAATGATTACACATTACTGCTTCACGGCAGAAATATGCGCCGTTGTGTTACCCATAATCGAGCCGGCATCGGGTGCAAAGGAGCCTCCCATTGGTAAACTGGTTGGTATTCTTTAATTGAGCATGTTTTACACTGGATAATCTTGCCACGCTCGGATGCGCTCGGACAGAACCCGAGAGGTCGCGGGTTCGAGACTCGATGTCTTCTCCGATATCATCTTTCATATTTTGGTTAGAAATTGAAATTAATTAGTCCCAAAAGCGAAGGATTTCACTTTAAAAAAAAGTGTTTGTGTGCTTATGTATGCACGCAAAAAGTTAAACTTCTTTGGCCTAACGAAGCAAAAATTATTAAAATGATTTATTTCTCGTGCTATTCTACGTTTTTAGAAAGAAAAATTTTGTAAAAATCTTGCAAAGGCTTGACAATTAATTATTGAATAATGAATACGGCTGTATGGGCTTGAACCGTTTGCCAGTCCTAATAAAGGACGAAGAAACTATATTATTGTATTAAATGATTCTGTTTGTTATACAGCCAATCAAGAAATTGTTTTACACACATCTTGCACAATAACGAGGTGTTTTATCTAGAAATTTTGCGCGGGTGTAGTTATCATATAAAGCCTATCACACATCTCTCGAGTCGTATGCCTTGTTGCAATAATCATAACATAAGGGGCTAATACACTGAATTATTGTTTTATTATTGTTAACATCAATCACAGAGTTTCTTGCGCCGCTTCTTCTCCCTCGGAGCGCCATTTGTTTCCGAAGCGGTAGTAGTGTCTAGTATATCAGAAATTGCATCAAAAAGAATTCTGCAGGAATCAATTTTGTGTAAATAAATGCCTTTTATTAAATAAACTGTCTGCAAGAGAACTGAATTGAAATGGAAACACATACTCTTATGCTCCACTCATACATAAACAAACATACAGTAAGCATTTCTACAAACAGAGTAAGTATTTACAGTAAAATAATATATTTAGGTGATATACTGAAACTATTATGTAGTTCTCATCAAAACAGCATCAAATTTAAACTAGCAACTGATACAAAATACAAATAAAAAATAACTTAACTATAACCTAAAATCCTATTAATAATATAGCTTTACTCAGCCACCTCACGGCAGAAGCAAATTAACTTTACGGACGCCACTAACACTGTATTAATTCTAAAATTTTCTTTGAGAAACGCTCCACAAAGCTCTCCGTGAATTCAGCCATAGAAAGAGTAAAAATTGAAGGCTTTAATTCAGCCCGCTGTTAATTCGTGCGACCAATTGAACGACCGAACTCGCTCGTTTATTAAAAGCGTAAATTGTCAAACAGATGCGACCAACGACTTCACTTGTTTCACGCTGTGTTTTAAAATGCAATGTGTTCGTTCAATTTATGGACCATGTCTTGATTTACTTAGCATTGTGTCTTTTAAAATATGTTTGTGTTGATGTTAATTGCGGCAGCACGTTGCGGTCACAGAGGCAACTTTATTTTTTATTAAGGTTTCGTAGTAAAAGTCAAAAGTAGTAACGTGAAAAGTAGCGATGTAGAAGCTCACTAAGAATGAATTTTACGGATATTCTATTCAAAATGTTATTTAATTTAACACCAACTCGAGTTAAGTACTTTTTCTCCATCACAAGAGTGACCAACGTGCCGCAAGAAGATTTCATATCAAGAAAAATGAGTCTATTTAATTATATATGTAAAATACAGTGGGAGGCTCCTTTGCTCAGGATTCCGGCTAGATAATGTACCACAACGGCGCCTATTTCTGCCATGAAGCAGTTATGTGTAAACATTACTGTGTTTCGGTCTGAAGGGTGCCGTAGCTAGTGAAATTACTGGGCAAATGACACTTAACAACTTAAGTCTCAAGGTGACGAGCGCAATTGTAGTGCCGCTCAGAATTTTTGTGTTTATCAAGATTCCTGAGCGGCACTGCGTTGGAACGGGCAGGGCGTATCAATTATCAGCTGAACGTAGATAATTATTTATATACATCAAATGATGGTTATAAAATGGTAGGTATATTATCAACATAAATCATTTTTATGGGATAAATAACTTACTCTTAATATTGTATATGTTGGTTATAGTATAAGTCAACATGAGATATATTTGTTTATCGACCGACGTTTCGTTTAACCCTATTAAAAGTAATTTATTTAAATGTACGCTACTCACATATATTAAATTAAAATAATCATAGCAAAACAAGAATTATATATTCAAGCATAAAAAACAATATAATCAGTAAGTAAGTATGATTGTTTCATATTACTGACCAAAGTCTGTTTGGCAGCCCCTAATAGAATGTTAAGACGACAGCCATACAACCATAGAAGAAACACATTTATTTTAATATGTACATATATATATTAGTTTGACAGCTCACTTTAAATTTACAAGCGCGAACAGCTCGCCGCGTTAGATGTTTCACAAAAAATATCTGTAATCAAAATAAAGGGCACAGCAAATGAATAAAATGTATAATATTATACAATAATTTCCATTACCTCTCAAGTGGTTGGATGCATAAAAGGAGACTCGAGTGGCTCCATTGAGAGTTTGCAATGGTTATTTGCAGGCATCTTGAGATATTCCTCGTACCGTTCTGTTATGTGGCCGACCGCATCTGTGCTCTCTAACATCTATCTTTGTGCACTCGTTGACAATTTTCATAGTAATATGAATTTATGGCTAGATCCCAACGTCTTTAGAAAAAATTATGCGTGGGGCACACTAAAAGTTTTCTCCACAATATATTCTGTGTTTGATGTTTCGGTCTGAAGAGCGCCGTAGCTAGTGAAATTACTGGGCAAATGAGACTAAACGCAATTGTAGTGCCGTTCAGAATTCTAGGGCTTTTCAAGAATCCGAGGCGGCACTGCATTGTAATGGGCAGGGCGTATCAAATACCATCAGCTTTGTATACATGACTATACAGCAAATTGCACTGTGCAAAACGATTATTTTTAGCTAATTTCCAGAATTTAATCGCGATGATGAAATGGTCACCCCCTTCGTTCACCGCCGTGAGCAACAAATGAAACATCATGAACAATACTGTGCGCTGTTAACAAACAGGTATGAGAACTGTTTTAGAGATCTTTGGGCAAAGGCATGAGTTATACCTATACAATCAATAATCTCCAACGAAAACAAAAAAAAAACAAATCTCTCAACATATTCTAGTCGCTTAAAATTTTCATGACAAAAACATGTGATTTCATAATAATTTTCCTGAGTAGCAAAATCGAGAGGCACGAGAGCACCAAACACCTACAACTGATCGCATACAAGACACTATACATACCTATTATTATCAATCACATCAATGGACCAAATACGTATAGCCGCGAATGGTGCGGGCAGCAGGGGACGCCATTTTCCTTCATCATTACTGCATCGAATCGTTACTGTGTCTAGTGGCCGAGCTGAGTCAACTCTTTGTTTTTTATTCACGAATGACAACGCTTACATCAACATTTTAATATTCCGTACCTCAGCAGCTTCAGTTGAATAATGCGGTCACATATTTTTCACGTACTTTAGAAGGGTTCAACAAATAGTAACAACTATCGCCTTATTGCTTTATTCATATGCTAGCAAATCTTGAATGTCCGAATGTACGATTGAATGCGTATCTTGAAACAGAGGAGGCTACATTTCTGAGGAGTGAGGGTACTGAAGAATAGTTCATCAAATCACAGAGAAGGATTGGGAGGAGGAGAACTTTCTTGACTTATCTAAAGCATTCGACTCTAATAAAATAGCCAAATGTGTGGAAAATTTCAATAGAAATGGGTACACCAAAATATCTTGTGCACCTTTCAAAGCTTCCTTACGAAGAAGGTACAGCCTCAGTCTGGACGCATGATATTCTGTCTAGCAGTTTTCATGCCAGTGCTGGCATCCGCCAAGGATACGTTGTATCACCGCTTCTAATCAACGCATACGCCAAACCTATAATGCGCGTCGTATTTCGCATAAACGTCTCGACACTCCAGGAACTAGATATGTGCCATAGTGCAATCTTGCATATTCGCCTCCCTTGGACATGCATCCAGGCTAGGCCAGTCCATAGAACGTCTTGTCGTTCAGGATCACCCATGCGATGAACCGAAAACTTTCCTAGGAGATGATCTCCTACGTATTACCTCTCACAGAGAGAGACAGCGAAAAGTTGTGTAGCGCATTACAAATGCTCCCACCAAAAATTTTTGACAGCCATGACTCCTCTTGACGGAGCTATCAAGAGAGAAGAACTCGGTAGACAAAAGATAGAGTTTTGCATTGAAGAATTTTTCCAGTTTTAAAGAATTTTATTTTTGACAGATTCGACGTAAACAATTTATAAGACTTAAGTAATGGACGGCTCCGTCTTGCTTGGTAACTAAAATAGTTATTTCATTTATAAAGTGTATTTTACTGTATACTTTTACAGAAAGTTACATTTAAATAAAACTTTCTGTAAAAGAAAAGTTTAAGAAAATACTAGAAATATACATCTTCTTACTTCCTTATCAAGTAAATATTTTTAGAAATTTTCTCATATGTACATGAGTACTATTGTTAAATTAAAATTTGTAATTAATTTGCTATATGTACGAGTATAGTTAAAACTATAAAGCACTAAAAGAGCGCCTACTCGGGAGAAAGTGTTGTATAGAGGCCCTCGACTTCGCCTCGCGCAAATTTCAGTTTGTGGACACTCCTGTTATATTTAAATATATATATATTTATGTTAAATTTATCTTTACTTCCGCAACTTCGTAACTCTGAATGAATTGTCGAAGATTTAGATCTCTGTGAGCGGCTTGATTAGTTGGCATTGCGTAGAGACGGTTCTTTGTGCGCCTTCCACCACATTTATTACCGATGCATAATTTCCTCTGGACGTATATTGCAACGGTGACACGTGGAGCACGTGATACATTCGTGAGTACTCCTCTTCCATATAATAATAATAATATATTATAATACTGACACATTCTTACACAAATTATCTTGCCCCAAACTATACATAGCCTGTACTATGGGTGCAAGACAACGATATATTTAATACAATATACTTACTTAAACATACACAAATACAGATAAACATCCATGACTCGGAAACAAACATTCACATTCATCATATAAATGATTGCACCTACTGGGAATCGAACCCGGGACCACTAGCTCAGTAGGCAGGGTCACTACCCACTGTGCTATAGGAGTCCTCGTCAATATATATTGTATATGTACGGTATTCATTTACGGCAGTACTGTTATAATAATAATAATAATAATATTCCTTTATTTCAGGCTACATGGCCCATAAAATAAATACCTTATAGTCTAACATACATATGATATATAACTTAAATCTACGTCACATTTTCGCGGCGATGTGAGGCGCGGGTTCGGTAGCTTCCGGCGGTCGGCGACGTCCGCGATACTTGCGGAACACGACCCCCTTCGGCCACAGCTGCACGTCCAGGAAGGTTGAAATATGTTCTGTCGGGACGCGAACAACAAAAGAGTTGAAGTCTACTGCGTGCGCGTCACCAACTTTTCGACACCCAACCGGAACCTTGTCTTCTCCACCAAGTACTGAACAATGTCGGAGGCCTTGGTGGTGTGGTGAAAGCGAGAGACGTAGATATACGTCGCTGGGATTACGGGACGCAGGAGCTGGTTCTGTCCTATCGGTGCTGTGCCACATTGGTTATGACTAGGAGGTCTCCTCTTCTTCCGCTCCACCTTAATGAAGCCCTCCTTATCGGTCAGACCCTTCGACACAGCTCTACAAGCGGGTTCGTTGCGGGCGTGCCCGCTTCCACTTTCTGTCCTCAGCACTGTCCGCTTTCTGGGTTGCTGGCGGATGGCAGCAGCATAGTCACGTTGAGGTGTTGACGTAACGACAGCAGGCGATACCTCCGAGAGGGAAGGAGGTGAGGGACGGGCGGCAAGTACATTACCGCGGGCGGGCGCAGCGGCCGGTGTCGAGTCGAATTTCGCTGATTCAATACTCGCTGGCGAAGCAATGCCAGCCCCACGACGTGTGTTGATGTTATTGGCCTCTTTTGACCTACTTACAACGGTATTGTAGCGCAAAGTCGCAACTTCAGCTTTCAGGTCCCTGATGGTGTTCTGGGATGCCTCTAATTTCAACACTACTTCTGCCAAATTATCTATATAAATGTTATCACATCTATTACTGCCAAAGCGGTATGTATACATGCACTATTGTCTGTCAGTTAAAGTGTTAAAGCGCTTTCGCACTACGTCCGATCCAAATCCGATCCGAACCCGTGAAAATACGGTCTGGTGTAGTCGTATCACGGAATGAAATCGGATGACGGAAGCCGGATTTAGGGCGTAACTACCATAGAAATAGTTCTACGACTACTTCGGACCGTGTTTTCACGGATACGGATCGGATTCGCGTAGTGTGAAAGCGCTCTTACAGGTGACAGTTTAATTAAGGCCACTTGAGACGTTTTAGGATACGTACAATTAAGAACATATTTTCACTATACATATTTCACAATATTCGGATATAAGAATATCTGCTTGTTCCGTCTTTAAGTCATATAACAAGAAGTATCTGTATCCTATTAAAAAGGACACAATTACAAAAGAGTTGGTCTCAGTGAGTCAAAGATCTTTGTGCCGTTTGGCGTCGAGACACTTGGCCCAGAGGCGCGGAGAATCTTCGCGCCTCAATAAGGCTACGGGAAATATTTCTCCAAGCAGATATTTCGGTCAACGGATCAGCCTAGCTATCCAACGCGGTAATGATGCCAGTATTCTTGGTACGCTTCTACGTAATGATAGTTTTAATTTTATGTAGTCATAGCTTGTAAATATAGTTAAAAGATTTTGAATACTAAAAATTATCATTACAAAGGATTTCTTGTAAATTAGGAATAAACGTGACATAACATATTAAAAAAACGATTATTTATTAAATAATAATATTCGAAACTTAAGTCATAATAATTATAAAAGAAAAGCGCTTAAAGCCGAAGAATTCGAAGTTTCATTACTCCCGACCCTTTACAGTCATTGAAAATCCATTTGGCAAGTACTTAACAACGGCGCTATTTTAAGTTTTAAGTGCTTTAATGATTCGAGAGATTTTCGTGACCTGTTATCTCGCACATTATGTCTTTATTCGAAAATATAAATATTTTCAGGCGTGAATTCACCCCATAAGGAGTTACGATATTGAGAAGGTTGAAATAATACAACATCATATTTCAAGCGAATTTATGAACCAACGTTCTTTCCGTGTTTCGACTTCGTTAGCGTTTGGCCTAGTACACCAGGGTCGATAATTTTTGAAACCAAAAACAATAATAGTAGGATGAAAGCCGTTGGAAAAGGAGGAGAATATAACAAAAGTAAAAGGAAAAAATAAATAACGGCCGATCTGAGGTCGGAAAAGGGGAGGGGGGGTGTTTTAGGGTAAAAATCGGTTTATCTCGATCTCCGGCAAAACTTCAAGTCCTATGACAAAAAGTTGTAGGTAATAAAGAGATCTTCAACTTTTTCTTTCACATAACCTCAAAGTTTATGTAAAAATTCAAAAACCAAGTTTTTTATTTTTATTTCTATGGTCTATCTACTATTCGTCTGTACGGAGATGCCTCGAGATCTCTAAAAAAAATTCGATCCTTTTTAGTAGCCCTGTCAAAGTGAATGCAAAATATAATGATGATCGGTTAAGTATTTAAGCAATTAAAGCGTAATAAATAGTAGTAAAAAAACTAAAAATACGCTCTTATAGAAAACTCAACTAATAAATAGAAAATTTATTTAGAAATTTAAAATTAACATCCATTCCTGCCTTACAGACAATAGATGAAAATTATATAAATTAACAAAACTCTTATTATGCAAAAATGCTTATTGCATCTATTTATGCAAATTAAAAAATGAAATAATTTTATCAAATTAATGTATTGTCATCGGTCCTCGATAAATCTACAAAGTTGGAGCGTAGAAGTGTGGCGGTCCTCCACAGTGCGGTTTTCAAGGAGCTTTCCTCCACGTACTACAAAGCTGTGGAATGAGCTTCCTTGTGCGGTGTTTCCGGGACGATACAACATGGCTACCTTCAAAAAAAGCGCGTACACCTTTCTTAAAGGCCGGCAACGCTGTTGTGATTCCTCTGGTGTTGCAAGAGAATGTGGGCGGCGGTGATCACTTAACACCAGGTGACCCGTATGCTCGTTTGTCCTCCTATTCCATAAAAAAATTAATAAAAATAAAAATAGACACAAACAAAGTACCACGACAAAGTAACTTACGTATATGGAGACATAAGCTTTAAGGAAACGCATACCGTACATTCTAAACATCTTTCCCCGCACATCAGTCATGAAAACAACAATGGTTTTGAAACTATATATCATTAGAATGTTACCTCAAAAACAGTTCATACATTTATAGCAACACATTTGGATATATTTGCGTACGAAGATATTGTAATAATTGTTAAATGAGTTTAATTTTTTTTCGATATTTTGAATCCTTACTTAAGCTTACCTAACTTACTACTTAGGATAAAATAATATTGTTATTACTTTCCACGTTACTTAGATTTCCATTAGTTTATTATTTTGACGTTTGTACGCATATTTAAACTTAAAAAACCTAATTTGACGTAAAGTAAGATGTATATTGTAAAGTAACAGCACGCGCACATTCTACATAATAAATCGCACGAATTTCTTTGATTATTCTCTCTGAATTTGTTTTTTGAGATGCATTGCCGGCCTTTAAGGCGCGGACTGACTAGGATTGTAAATAATACAACCAACCCTACAATATTTGTGTTGATCATGTGGCTAAGCTGCAAATAGGCATTAATTTTACTGATTTTCTTTTGTTTATTCTAAATTTACGTATAAAATTGAAAAATTATTCAATTTAAGTTTTGGAGAAGTACTAATTCTATTAAATTCTTTAAAAAAAAGAATGTTGTTATAGCTGAAAATTCGGAGATTTTCGACTCCAAAGTTTATTTTTAGGAAGCAACTTCGAAATTTTTTATTGGATATTTCAAATTATATATAAATATTCTATTCGGTTCAAAATTTTCATTAAGTCGTTCTTTGTGCACTGTATTTTTTGCCTCGAAAAATATTCATCGCGTTATGTTGTAATTCACTCTCTAAGAAACCAGTTTTTGTGGATATTGAGGTATGACCGCGCCTTAAGGGAGAACTATATACTCTCACCGGGAAATCTGATTTTTTTTTTTTTATTATTTTCTTTATTTTTTATAAATTAAAGTTATTAGATTTTTTTTACATATAATAGCTAATAAAATGCTCGCAGAATGTTTGATGCTTTATTTACGGTATGTGTGGATTGATGCATCTCCTTGTTGTACTTTAAGTATGTACTCGATAACAAGAACCATGTTTTTACTTATTAATTTACATTTTTTTGACTTGCTCGTATAAGGCATTTAGTAATTAACGTTTGTGTATTTTGTTGCATCACTTTGCATTTATTGTAATTGAAATGATTTGTAAATTTAATTGAAAATAAGAGCCTGTAATACCATTCTGTTTTGAAAAGAGTAACCTTAAGAGTTTCTTGCACGTTCTTCTCTAAGGAAATCTGCCTTCCGAACGAGCTGTATGAAAAAATTACATATTTCAAGTGTAATGCAACCTACGAAATAAAATATTTTTGATTTGATTTGATTTATGTCTCAATTGCCCAGTAATATATATAACTAGCTAGCTACGGCACCCTTCAGACTGAAACACAATAATGCTTACACATTACTATTTCACTACAGAAAATGCCGACGTTGTGGTATCCATAAGCCAGCCTCCCACTGACTAAATCCGAGGATATCTGAGTCTCGGTCAAAAGGAGCAAGTGTTCAGATGGAAGTGTAGGACCTTTTAATTATATCGCAGACCCGTGATATCACAGACTGCGAACAAGGAGGTGGGTGGGTTTGTCCTCTCACTCTGTTTGCTAGAACAAGCACAGTTTTAACAGAGAGGAGGGCCACATCCACCACAGTCCCAATTTTGGTAGTCCAAGGATGGATTCTCCAGGACTGCGAAGTCTAGTAGCATCCTGGCAGAGTGCCTTTACTCCGGGCGTGCTGGCCCAACTCGATGGTGTCTTTTAGGACATAACAGTACCACTGAGAGTTTAATGGTAATAATTAATGATATAACTAGAGTGATGATGAGATGAAAAATAAATATGTTTTTTTTACATTTATTTGAACAAATATGTACAAATAGTTGAATGGTAACATAAAAAACGTAAATGGTGTCATAATCCAGCCAATCCCAATCCATACGGCGATTCAGAATTTGTTACGAGGTAATAGTTGCCTGGTTTTCTGAAAACGATAAAAATGAAACAATTTAAATTCAATACTGAATTCCTGGAAAATAAACTTACAGCAGAATTCTGCATTTTTATTTCTAAATACATTTTGTTCTGAACAAAATTCATTGAATAAATTGAATTCACAGAAACTGAGTGAAACAGATAATTGGTGTAGAACGCGCTATCAATATTTATATTGATCTTTTTTTATTAGACAAATGAGTTCCAAGCAATTGAATGAAGAATAGTATTTGTAATAATATAACTAGCTTCTGCACGTGACTTTGTTGATGTGAAATTTATATCGCGCTCTCCCGGTAATTTTTAACGGCATAATTTTTTTATTGATATCTCAGAGTTCATACTGAGAATGGAGCGAACGCTCTCAGGCTATTTAATTACAAATTTTATTTCCTATTATAGTGCGCAAAGTTCGATTTTGCACATGGATTTCCGTTCGCAAAGTACCACTTTCACTCACGTTAACAAGAACGTTCGGGAATGTAGCTGAGCTGGCGGGAATGTTTGAAAATAATTATAGTGATCGAACTTTGCGCAACTAATAGGAAAAATCGTATACGATACTCGTGCGCACGTAGGTTATCATACACGCTCTTCGCTCGTGCGGGAACGACCTACTTTGCGCACTTGTATCGTAACGTACTATTGAACGATATTACATATCTTTATATATATCATTTGCTTCTCAGGTCTGAATGGGTGGTGGTAGTTTTTGACATTCAAAAAATTATTTTAAATCCTATTTTGAATAAATTTAATTGAATCAGAGAGCATCGGACAAGAGGCTCACATGATGGGAAGTGGTTGGGGCAACCACCCATGGACATCTGCAACACCAGGGTTCAAGAGATCCGTTGCCGGCTTTTATGATGGGAGTATGCTGTATTCTTGAAGGTAAATTAGTCAAATCAGTTCAGGAAAACTGCAGCCGGTTATTGATGCCACTAAGTGTCTGTGCGAGGCAAGAAATTTCTCGCAAAATGCGTGGTTGTTGAATGCTTGTTCCATTTATCGTTCTCTGTACCCCTATTGATCGATTGAGTAACTAAAGCGTGACAGAGTAATTACAGACATTCGTATATATACATATAATATAATAGTAACAGGCTGCTGTCTATAGATTAGACTAAAGATATTTATGAAATACTTATTCGGAGGTTCTATAATAGAGCATCAACAACGTCTGTATGTTTTTCAAATTCAAATGTTAATTCTCTAAGTAGGCCACTAATATTTATTTATTTACTGGATCACCAACATAAGAAACAGTAGGCATAGTGTTAATAATAACATTGCAATAATTATAAAATCTAACTTTTCCTACAATGAAAGGTAATCACAGCATGCTTTGTGTTACAAAAATTATGAGTATCTAATCTAGAAATATATTGTTTAAATTGGTAAATTACGAGTTATTTATATTAATTATATTTCTGTGAATGCAATTTTCTGACCAATTTATAATTTAAGACTACCTAAGTATTATATTCTGAGGCTGTAGATAGGTCACACTTTATGAACTTCATGAGCTTTAGAACATTTACGATCTATTTTTTTCTTAAATGAAGATAACAACCAAGTTAATTAACTTTATAACTCGATAAGTTATTTTCGATTACACTTTAAGTTGTATTAAGTCGCATGGTGCAAATATAACTGCATAGAACTCACCGATGTATTATTAGAGATGTAAAAAAAATAAAGGCATGGAGCCATTGACGCAGAAAAATGTATTTTTTTCCCACCTCGATGAAAAGCTGTCTGGTAAGAAGGACAAAAGTGGCCGATTGTCTCCCGGCAATTCGAGTTTTGTCCCTCGTACCAGGGACTAAAAGGGAGCCTTTCATCCACGTGGGACAAAAAATCATATACGCACCACGTGAGATAACTAGGACATTGCCACCCGCGATTGTCATTGTAAATATTCCGCGGGTGAGAATGACCTACTTTTCTACCTAGGTGCGTAATATACTCTTAACTCACTTTTATATATAAGTCTCAAGTACCATGACAGCTATAAAAATACTTATGTCTAAATTTCACGCGTACGAGGTCACGGGCAAAAGCTAGTTTATAATATATACTGGGATAATGTTAGTACTGCAAGACAAAATAATAAATAACTTACGCGTTATGCTGTAGTGATTCCAATGAAAGAGTGATGGCATTTCTTTCTTTCTGCGAGTATCTTTTCCAAATTCTATAATTTCTTGCGTAAGAACCGATTATGGTTCCCGGAAACTTTATTGAATCAACTAGTAATTGCCAACTACGATGGTGGTTGCATAAATCTGTAATATACGACTTATTTCATCAAAGACATTAATTGAAAATCCTCTTTGTATTCATTATGAATGTATAAATTACCAAATAAGGGCATATGTAGAATAGTTGAGAGAGCATGTACAATATTTTTTCTATAGACTGCTAAAAAACAGAAATAGTCCATAATAAACTTTAAAAAATTCTCGCCCAATATTATGGACATAATAATGCAGGCATCAGTGGGAGGCTCCTTTGCATAGTATGCCGGCTAGATTATGGGTACCACAACAGCACCTATTTCTGCCGTGAAGCAGTAATGTGTAAGCATATGTTTTGGTCTGAAGGACACCGTAGCTAGTGAAATTACTGGGCAAATGAGTCAAGGTGACGAGCGCAATTGTATTGCCGCTCCGAATTTTTATGTTTTTCTAGAATCCTGAGCGGCACTACATTGATATGGGCAGGGCGTATCAATTACCATCAACTGAACGTACTCTCGTTCGGTCGAGCTCGTCTCCTATTTTCATAAAAAAAAAGTAATCGAGGGCGAGGGATAGGACAAGCGATTTATAAAAAAAATTGTGAGCTGAAATAAATTTGTTGGGGAATATTTATATATTTAATTATACATAATCCACAGCTCTTAAAAAGATTAAAATAATACACAAAAAATATAATCTGACAGCCAAAAGGGGATTAACATTTTAAAGGCCTGATGAATTTTAAGCATTCAACACCGTAAAACACCATGATTGTATTCGGACAGATGCTAGTCGGAATATATATATGGATATGCATGTATGTGTGTGTGGGTAAGAGTGTGTGTATGTGTATTCGTTTTAATGTGAAAACTGAATGGAACATTGACGTTGTGTTTTATTTGATTTTTCAGTAATGGTAAATGATTCACCGAATTATTTTATTTTATGTTATGGAAAATTTAAATTTATAGATAAAACTTAAGTAATATTAAATTCATATAAATATTTATACGTCTATTGTATAGTATTTTCTTCGATTGATGCGAGTAAATGAAATAAATGAATTACTTTCTATGCTTTTTATGGGAGCCGCCTCGATTTATATGATGTGCTGACATGCATGCGTGCATGCTGATCATCTGATGACCACGCCGGTTGGTTGTATAAAAATCCTATATTTCGATGCTAGAGAATTCTACTACTACAACAAAATGTAATTTTAACTTCAGTTTAATTTTTAAGACTGTTTTTTGAAAAAATAACGATTGCCAGTTTCTATTGGATTTTTAAAACTTAAAATCCCAAGGAATTGTTTGAAAACGACATTACAAAGAGATAATTAGAAACTTTTTGTTTTGCAATCAACACAAGTATTTAGTTCTTTTCATTTTTGTTATTTTACCCGACATAGCCCAAATGATTGCGAAACTGAAGTGGCAGTGGCAACTGGGTAGGGCACATAGTTCGACGGACAGGTGGCTGTTGGGGCAGTAATGTCCTCAAATGGCGATCACTCGTACCGGAAGACGCAGTGTTGGTAGGTAAGATGGATCGATCAATATCACCGGAATACGTTGGATGAAGGCAGCGCAGGACCGATCGTCATGGAGATCTTTGGGGGAGGCCTTTGTCCAGCAGTGGACGTCTTCCGGCTGATGATAATGATGATGATGATGATATTTGTTATGTTGTCAAAACTCACAATTGAAGTAATCTGTGTGCTTCTACGTGCGATCTGTGTACTATGTAAATGTGTCCGTAGTGGGAAATAAATTATGTTATATACAGCAAATCCATCAATCATTTCATCATCGCTAAAAGTCCACTGCTAACTACAAAATAGGCTGTGTGGCAAAATACGGGGAGTGTTGCGAAGTGCTGTTACACCTGATTCCTGCCGACGAATTCCACCTTCGCACAAGTTAGGATATCGTCTCCACCATCTGGATGTGTGGCGGTCCTCCACAGTGCGGTTTTCAAAGAGCTATCTTCCACGTACTACATAGCTGTGGAATGAACTTCCTTGTGCGGTGTTTCCGGGACGATACGACATGGGTACCTTCAAAAAAAGCGCGTACACCTTCACTAAGGCCGGCAACGCTCCTGTGATTCCTATGGTGTTGCAGGAGAGAGTGGGCAGCGGTGATCACTTAGCACCAGGTGACGCGTACCATCGTTTGTCCTTGGCTATATGGACCAGTGATCTTAATACAGTTATCTAGAAGGAACAGCTTACCAATAAATAACAATTGTTTAAATTTTTGCAATTTGCTGTATTTAAAGAAAATTTAAAAAGCATTAAAACGTGCATCTAAACTTACATCAAAAGCCGACGCATTTAGTTGCCTGACTAATTCAGGCTTCTGTTTTGTACGGACGTTAATAGTCCGACTTTAAGCCCTTTGTGCGCGGTTAGTTAAGTTAATTGGTGATTGGCACTTGCAGCTTTTAGAACGCCAGAAGAATATAGGTATTTGTATTCTGTTCAATTAAAAAATGGTCTTACTGTAGAATTTCAGTTTTGGCTTAAATCAATGTATATCAAACCTGTGTGTATGACGAATTATTAATTAAACAGTAAAATCATTAGTTAAATCAGGGACAGCGAAGTACGTTGTGATCATAGTTATTTATCAGTCCCTTTTTCATCTGATAATATTTAGCTTATTTTAATCTCAATCTGCTCTAGGGCAATTAAAAGATACTTTTCTTTGTTTACGGTGATTAATTATCTTATTGGAATAATGAAGGATTAAAGGTAAAATGGAATAATACCAGCAAGAATGGATTATGTACATGGAAAAAACTTGCCAAAAAGAACTTAAATCGCACAGCACGTTTATTTTATTGCATTTACGAAGAGCTGATATAAAGTCAAAGTCAAATAAATTTTTTCAATAAGTCTGTTTAAGCCTAATTGAAAAGCGCTCTTGAATCGTCGCTATAAATATTTATTTTAAATTACTGAATGTACCATATTTTCGGAATCGGATTAGTAATCGCATCCAACATTAACAATCATTTGTTAACTATAACAGGCAGACCTAGCACCAAAAGCAACACCCATTCACGAGATGATCCATGGACCAGCCATCGTTCCCTTCGCATATATATGAGGGAAGTAGATGAAACGGCACACGACGCCACCGCAAGCAATGCCATTTCAGTGAGCATAACGAACCGTATAATCACTTATCTTAGCCAGGCTTACCTTCCTCCGAAAAAGGAGGTCCATTGTCACAGCCAGGTTGCCTGACAGGTCCCAGATGTCTAAAATTTGGCCAGAAATCAATAGTACCTATGGCAGCCCTACATCCATATTTACTCGGATCTGTGTGTACTACAGTAACAAGGCTAGCTGATTCAGAGTTAAGTCGTAAGACAGCCGGCTTATTTTCAAACCCAACTGCAGCTGGATCTAGACCTATAATACTGAAATAATTCAAAATAGATTTAATGATATGTAAAACTTGTACAAGTAGCAATTTGGACCGAAAATGCGTGGCAACTTTATAACTCAGTGCAATATCTGTATGCCTGTCTGTATCTCTTATAATTATGTAAGGCAGAGTCCACACGTAAAGATCGACGGCCGAAAAAAAGCTGAAGAACTATAGATATAATTTTTGTAGGTGTATCTAAAATTCTGACAGCTTTCTTGGAACTTAAAAAGGTCTTTGACACATTCATGGGAACAATCCCACTCTTGTGGAGATTAGAGGTCCTAGGAAATCATCACGAAGCACTGTCGTCATGACATATACCATAATGTCAGAATAGACGAAGTAAAGATTGACTGGCACCATCGCTCTAATGCAAATGTGAAATTTGGCGAACCGCAGGGTAGTGTCGTTGGCCCGATGCTCTTTTTAATGTATATCAACAAAGATATTAACCTTTGCGGGATGACACAGCAGTTATTTTCTCTGATGTTTCGTTGTGAGCTATACATAAGAATGCTGAGATGGACCATAAGCGTGTCTCAACTCTAAATCTCTTATTTATTTATTTAAGGAATACAACAGCTAATACAATTTCCATAGATACTTAACTAGTAACAGACAGCCAATTACGGGTTTTCACTAATAGAAGTAGTATAAAATATGGTGAAACTATTTTTTAACTCAAATTCCTACCAATAAAGGTACTTTAAAAAGACTTAATAATAAAGACAATACTCAATTAAAAAAAGTTAAAGTTTATGCACTGCCTTGCCTTGGAAAACTTGCTTACTAGCTTGTAGTAAATATGTCAATATCTAATAATCTACTAACATCATTCACTGTTCTACACCCCCGCACCAAATATGAGTCTTGAACATAATTACTACTAACTGCGAGAGCACCAAGTTTTGTCTTGTCTTTAAATATGTCAAAAACAATCAATTTAATATCATACGACTTCCATCCAGAATCCAGATTATAACGCATATATTTTGTGGTAAAATTAAAAAAAAAATGATGTGTGACGTAACGGTAATAATAATATGTTAAATAGTAATTATTTTTGCTTTCTAAAAATTAACAAAGTATAAAACGCCAAAATTTAATATATTATCCAAGGCTTAGATAAGTATATCTCAGTTATAATAAAAAATAGCCTAAAAGATTCAATATTATTGTTATGTTTACGTAACTATTATAGAAAGGTTACCTTGGCAAAAGAATTCCACTTAACCTCAAATTATTTCCTGTGATTCCAAAGATGTGGGCGCCAAGGGAATGTCCAATTAAAACTAGATTGCTAAGGTTCATTCCGGCGTCCGAGAGGTTGGCTACTGTCTCCGCGAACCTAACTCCAAGCTTAAAACAAAATATGAACGAGTTAAGTCCTCCATCCACTGCTCCATGCCAAACTATGGCTAGCTATACCTACGTAATAATAAAATGTTGCAAGAAAAAAAGAAACGTATGGCTACTATTTTAAATAAATATATCTAATATATAAAATTCTCGTGTCACGGTGTGCGGGACCGAACTCCTCCGAAACGGCTTGACCGATTCTCATGAAATTTTGAGTACATATTGGGTAGGTCTGAGAATCGGACAACATCTATTTTTCATCTCCCTAAATGTTAAGGGTGGTCCACACGATTTTATTTTTTTATTTTTTTGACATTTTATTTAAATTTGTTTGATTATGAGTCAGCATTAAAAAATACATACAACTTCAAATTTTCACCCATCTACGATCAACAGTTACTTTTGTATCGCGATTTTAATATCGGCAATACAACGTTTGCTGGGTCAGCTAGTATTTAAATATATATTTAAATCTATGCAGAGTGGAACAACAAAATTATCAAACGTTTCAATTTACTCAAGGAAGTCAAAAAAAATGTGTCATACGAGTAGCATGAATGACCCCCAGAGTGACTGAGTTAAGTAGATCAATTCACTAGACTGTTTATCCATTCATAATGTTGGGTACATTCAGAGTCATTTCTACTACTTAACATATTAATTATTATTAGCATCAATTCATACCTCAGAGGTCTTAAATGCGAACTACCCACTACGTTTTAAATATAATGTTTTTTTATGTAATAAATAACAAAGTATTTACGCTGCCTCAAATGTGCAATTGCGCTTATACCTGACTATAAAGTCATAATTTTTTTTATTGACACACTTTTACACAAATTATCTTGCCCCAAACTAGGCATAGCCTGTAGTACTATGGGTACAATACAGCGATATATGTAATACAATATACTTACTTAAACATACATATAAACATCTATGCCTCGGAAACACATCCATCAACATTCATATTCATCATACAAATGATTGCACATACCTGGGATTCGAACCGGGGACCTCTAGCTTAGTAGTCAGGGTCACTAACCATTGGGCTATATCGGTCGTCAAAATATAAAGATTTAATTATTATTATAGAATAACTATAGAGTCAATAGCTTATTTTGTCATGTTACTAAATTTATTGATAATGTAATGTAGTATTGAATATTACGAACCATTGATTGGAGATCTTGCTATATTTATTATATCTATACCAATAGTAAATACAAGTGAAGATCACAAAGTGTGAAAGCATGTCAGTACCTGTCTGGCATTAGGTGCAGCCCATTTTACGTAAGAGCTAGTGAAGCTGGACATAGTGTCGGCTGCCAAATGCTCCCAATTGAGAAGTGCCACATTACTTTCACCTCGCTCCAGATACGCTCGTACTACGCCCGTTACGGCCGGCCCATTGGGATTACCTGCGATGCATTCATTAACATCAATTAAGCTCTATTCTACTATCGATTTTAATGAAACTTTACGACTCTATTTATCTTTTAAGCTTATTCTAAAATTGATTAATCGTAGACTAAAGTGGAGCAAGTGTTTTAGAAAAATTAACGATGTTAGAATAATTATAAATGCATATGAGGTTAATTTTTTTTATGGAATAGGAGGACAAACGAGCGTACGGGTCACCTGGTGTTAAGTGATCACCGCCGCCCACATTCTCTTGCAACAATAGAAGAGTCACAGGAGCGTTTCCGACCTTTGAGGAATGTGTGCGCGCTTTTTTTGAAGGTACCCATGTCGTATCGTCCCGGAAACACCGCACAAGGAAGCTCATTCCACAGCTTTGTATTACGTGAAAGAAAGCTCCTTGAAAAACGAACTGTGGACGCAATTTTTGCATTAACGTTGTCAGGGGTACCGAATAGGAGACAATGACTCATGTTTTTGACCATATTACCATCACCCACGATAATACCAATGACTTTCCTTATCTAAATAAGTTTTCTTTGTTTAATTAAGTTTAATTATAATAAATCTATTTTTTCTATATGTTTTACCTCATTACCATGTGCTTTGGAGGCCGTGACTTGTAGCACTGGTATTCGTTACCTATTTCAAGCACCGGTCTCTCACAATTGAAACAATGTTTTAATATCGATTTTAATAAATTGAGTATACTAAGTTTTTATTGTGAGAGAAAATAAATATATTTTGAATTTTGAATGAATTTTATCTTGAACTCGTTAAGTGATCCCGAGGGAGAGTAATACGAATTTAATGGGGACGAAGTCACGAGCAGTAGTACCCAGTCTTGCCATAAATGCAGTTACAAGTAATAAATGATATGAATAAATATTCCTTTTAAACTTATTTCTAAAATCTCGAACCACAAAGAAGTGATTTCATTTCATTACATCGTTTATTTGTACTCATGGGTAGGATAGATACATAAGATGTTACAGATCATAATAAAACTTCTTCATTCTTGCCCGCTTGTATAGCGTACAAATAATTAATAATAAAAACTTATCAAAGAAATATAAATAAACACAATTTCAGTGAATTAATATCTAAATAATTGTCAAAGCTTCAGTTAGTAAGTATTTAAATAAAATAAAATAAAAACAGCAACGGAATTGGGCTGGCCACAAACCAGAGGCAAGTAACGAAAGTAGGAGTAGCTTAACGTCAAAAAACTGGCACCCATTTGACGTCAGTAGAAGAAGAGGAGAGAGAAGTTTTTGTTACTTATCAAGGAATGCTGTGGTTCCCCACAGCGAATACTTAAGGTTAATGAAAGAAGAAGAATGGGGGGTTTTTACCCAGGAGTGAGATTTGTTGATTTAATATCAAATCAAATCAAAATATTTTATTGAAAGTCATGGTACATTAGATGGGTAGACAATATGTGACGGCCTGCAAGGACACAGCAACGTTTTATATAAAATAAATAAGTTTTAACACAAGTAAAATAAATAGTGACAGTTTTATATTAAATAAACAGCTTCCAAATTCGATTCTCCAGTCAACAAATGAACGTGTCTCGTGCTTTTTACAAAACCAACACTTCAGAGTGTTGAAATAGATATTTCATTGAAATCTTATGAAACGGTATCCTATAAAGGGCAAAAACTTGACGTGAGCAAAGCCGCGGTGCAAAAATATACAAAAGTGAAAAGCTATAGATAAACACTTATTTACAATAACTACATTCAGTACTGCGCAGAATTACTTTTGAGCTTCCCGATTATATAATTTATGATTGTATTCAATTTGCACTCAAAAGCAATTAACGATTATTGAGTTCCATCGCTGCGATACCTATTAAGGTAACACGAAAAATATTTTTGGTATCACATTGGTACATCGATTAAACAATTCTTCAGTACTAT
Source organism: Leptidea juvernica (assembly GCA_949711755.1). Taxonomy (NCBI): domain Eukaryota; kingdom Metazoa; phylum Arthropoda; class Insecta; order Lepidoptera; family Pieridae; genus Leptidea; species Leptidea juvernica. Next base: position 1,276,456 of record CATIXQ010000041.1, on the reverse strand, counting down.
TTTTTTCCAAATAAGGACTCTGATTGATATGAAAAATGATTATCATCTCCATTGTTAAGCTATTACTTACTAGTAGTTGCCCGTTGCTTTTACAGCTAAAGATTTTATCTGTATAAAATGTTTAATATGAGAATATTCATATCATAAACAGAGGCGTCTGCTAATACGATTACGTTCACAAACCATCGACAAAGTTGGCATAGCGACATCTCATTCTGCAAGTACGCACGCCAAGAAAGGGAAAATATTAGTTGGATACTTAAATTCACAGACAAAGATCCAAGTAGATAACGCAAATCCCTCCGTCTGTATGAAAACCAAGCATGTCCTTTTTTTGTACCTACTGTGACGTCGATAAAAATGCCAGTGCATCGAGCCTAACGCTTAGCCAATCACCTCATCATTAGTTTACGTTTTCAGTACATCAATAGTCGGTATTGCTTATTACTAAAATTGGCAATGTTATTATAAATCATAATAAAAAAGGATTGTGTGTTTTATAAAAGTAAAAGTGAAACTTTTTTTTCACATTATAGAAATTTAACTAAAACACTTACTAGCTGTGTCGTTGTTTACCAAAAGCAAATAAAAGTTTTACTTTAATAAATAACAACATTTACATTAAGCACTGACAAAAACAAACAAAATAGCGTGGAGCACTGGCACAAATGAGAAATAGTCTATACACTACACGGTCAGCTGCTGCGAACTATAGGCGCCGCCCGACTGTCACGCGACATGCACACGACACACAGACGAAAAAGTTTGAGACGATGTAATAAAAGTTTCACTTTAAAAATAAAATAAAAGCGTCGAAATTGCTCCTCTTTTTGTCGTCTTTTTGACACGCGAAGTACATACTCTCGCTGCATCTATTTGGATCCATGGCATGTATGTGCTTAAACTAATACGATACGCTTTCCTCATCAAAACCTTATTACTATGAATGTTTTATTAATACTAGTAACACTCTCTGTTTTAACTGTCTAATCAAAATAACGGCCGTTCCCAATATACTATCTATAGATAGAGATAAATAACTATGTTCTACTGTCAGTAATTAGCTGTCAATAATCTGAAGCTGTCCCAATATACCCGATAAGTTATTCTTGTCGCCTTATATATTCCATACAAACTTCTATCGCTGATAAGCTTTACGTCGTCCCAATGACATACAGCGTGTACGGATAAGGTGAGTTATTGTCGATAAGTTTATTGGGACAGAAAAGTCAACGATTGTTACGATTTCTATCTCAAGTAAGAGATAGACTGAATATTGGGAACGGCCGTAAGTAAAACTCACCAGTAAAACCATGGCAAAACACGACAGTGCTGCGAGTGTCATTGTACCACTCTGTAGACATAATGTCGTGAGCTTCACCTAAAGGTAATTCTTTAAAGTTTTCAAACGAGCTGAAAATAAAACTTAACGTTATTTAAATTTTACTACTTTCTAGTACTTCACCAAGATAATGATAAAAGTGAAATACTTTTACGATGCGCGTGCACAGTAAGTAAGTATAGCGTGAATTGATTAACATAATAAAAGAATATATCTTTTATTTCTATTAGACACGTGTTTTATACCGATAAAAAATATTTAATACGGTGGTTATAATAATAATAATAATATTGACACACTTTTTACACAAATTTTCTTGCCCCAAGTTAAGCATATATAGCCTGTGTTATGGGTTACAAGACAATGATATACTTAATACAAACATACATTTAAACATCGATGACTCGGAAACAAACATCCATATTCATCATATAAATGCTTGCACCTACCGGGATTCGAACCCGGGACCTCTAGCTTAGTAGGTAGGATCGCTAACCACTCGGCTATACAGGTTATGATTTCAAATAACTGTTAAGATAGATCGTATAAAAAATAATTATTTATTAAACTATTTTTTGTATCATTGAGATGTTACCTAGGTTGTGCGTTTTGCGTGCGTGTTTGTGTGTTTAAACCATATTTAATAACTTTATTTTTTTTATTTTATTGTTTTTCAACAATATTACAGTATTGTTTGATAGTTGTTTTGGTATGCCGCATACTTTTCTGTTGTCTTCTTCCACTCTCAGCTTTGATATACATACTTCACCTAATTCATATGTATGTCGCACGTATACTGTCAAAACCATGATATTATAATTCGTCCAGTGATATTATAATTAAACGGTAGATTATCAATTGACTTAATTTTTTACAATTCAACGGCATGGTTTTAGTGACATTGTGTACCCGTATTCAAACTACTCCGGATATCTTGACCAGATCGTTGGTCCATCTTGTGGAGGGCTTACCAACACTGCGTCTTCCGGTACGTGGTCGCCATTCGAGGAATTTACTCCCCCAACGGCTATCTGTACATCGAGCTAAGTGCCCTGACCACTGCCACTTTAGTTTCGCAACAATTTGGGCGTTATCGGTGACTTCGCTTCTCCTACGGATCACTTCATTTCTGATTCGATCTCGTAGGGAAACTCCAAGCAAAAGCCCTCTCAAGACAATGAACTTCCTCATAAGGTCCACTGTTAGCGACCACGTCTGCGTTCCATATATTATCACTGGCAACACACATGCCTGTACTTGTGTGAAGCACGGTAATAGGTGAACGGACGAGAATGGCGAGAGAGAGAAAAAGATGGAAGTCTTTGGAGGAGGCTTACGTCAAACGACGAGCTGTTGAGAAAATCACAAAAATTAAATACAATATTGTCATTATTACTTACAGGAATCAATGTCTTTTTATAAAACGTAGTATGAGACATTCGATAGAAAATACTGAACCACAAATAGTACAATGAAACTTTAAAATTGAGTGAATTTCGCACGTCTTCGTCTTGTACACAGTAGTGTCGTAGAGCAAGAGCCCGTGGACCCCAGACCTACGTTATTTTATAAAAGCTGAAAGTTTGTCAGCGCATGCTCCCAACACAGGTAAGAACGATGGACCATTACAGAGATTGGGTTACAGAGCATTGTCAGGGAAACGGTACTAAAAGTGTGTAAAATACCGATCTAAATACATCAAATGAACGTAATTGTAGAAAAACGTTCCAAACCATAGTCATGTCGAAATTAAGATAAGAATACAAAAACTGATCAAGTGTTTCATATTAACTGACTGACAAAAAATGGCAGCCCTACTGATTCTCTTTAAATGACATCATGACTTAATAGCCCAACCCACATGTATGGAATACTTATTTATTAAACATAAAACACGAATACCTTAAAATGTGATGTTTGTGACTTGGAACGTTTTTCAGGAACAAATAATAAAGTGCGATTTTTCGGTGTTACCTTCAGAATATATTTAAAAATCACGGTATTGTTCCGGTATTAAGGTGTGTAAAAACACACCTTTAGTACCGTTTACCTGCCAAAGCCACTGTAACCCAAACTCCATAATGGCCCATTGTTCTTACCTGTGTTGAGAGCATGCGCTGACAAACTTTCAGCTTTTATAAAATAACGTAGGTCTGGGCGTGGCTCATAGATCATCAATTTCGTACAATAGATTAACATGAGTAATTATAGTGGTTTTGTTACCTGAAATAAAATCGCATTCTGGCTTCAATATCATCGCTGCCGCAGAGAGCTGAAAATAAAATATGAAAGTAATGCAACCAGTAAATAACTATTAATTAGTGAAGTATCATATTTATGTTTTCATTATTATTTGTTAACTATACTTTAATAATAGTAAATATATACTTTAATAATAGTAAAATTAATACTATCATTAGGTGGAAGCGTACCAAGAATACTGGCAGCATTACCGCGTTGGATAGCAAGGCCGTTGACCGAAATAGCTGCCAGCGCTTGGGTTTCCAGTAGCCTTATTGAGGCGCGAAGATAGTATTTTGAACATTCTCCGCGCCACTGGGCCCCACAAGCCAAGTGTCTCGACACCAAACGGCACAAAGATGTATGACTCACTGAGGCCAACATATTTGCGACGCTTGCTGTCTTCGGCAGTCGAAGCAGCAGCCCCAGCACCAACTGACGTAACTTGGACATGAGAAGGAGCCTGAGTGTCGACGCAAGTAGCGTCCCACACCAGCGCCCTTCCCCGTGCCCAAGCCACCAACGTCATTCCATCTGGACGCTTGCCATCGCGGCGGGTAATACCATTTGGCTCTAAAACAGCTGGTATATTAAGAGCGGCAAATGCCATGCGGATGACTTCATTAATGCTGGCGTGACGACTGATACGGCCTGCTGATTTTAGGCAGGATAACCCGTGACGTCCAAGAGCATCTACCTAAACGCCACATCTACATTGATGTGGTAATAATATAATAATTATTTGAAATATATACTGTGGATGTATTACAAGGTGGTCCCTGTTGTTACTTTGTTATCCTTATGTCTGTCTTTCAACTATATCAGGAACGCGGAGATGATATAGTTGAAATTAACAAACTTACATTTAAAGTGTAAATGAATTAAATTTCTAAATAAACCCGTCAAAAGATAAGGTCATTTAATAATCCAAAACTTTTGGGTATAATTAATTTCTCTTTGAGCAGGGACCATGAAATTTGGTGGGTAAAAGTTGCACAAATAAAGGAAAAATCATTATATTTTGATATAAAATCACTACAATTATTCGAGAAACTTTTTACTCGTGTACGTTTTTAGGGTTAGTTAATTACCTGTAAATAACATTTATAGTTTTGACTCTTACTTTACATTAATATTTTACTATGAATTATAAGATTACATATTATAGTAAAGCAATGTGTATATCTCTAATATATAAAATTCTCATGTCGCGGTGTTTGTAGTTCAACTCCTTCGAAACAGCTTGACTGCTTCTCATGCGATTATGAGTGCATATTGGGTAGGTCTGAGAATCGGACAACATCTATTTTTCATCCCC
>CATIXQ010000041.1:1244928-1271155 GCA_949711755.1 Leptidea juvernica | reverse complement strand
CTAGATTTTGGCGAGACAACACGTCCTGAGGATGCCTCGTGTAGAGGCGAAACACGTGTCGAATTGTTTTAAAGTAACGCCTACATCAATAAAGATTCCGTTACTTAAAAAACATACAATTCATGAATCGACTTTACATTATCATAGCGTATTAAAAGTTATAATTCATCTCCTTGTTTTCCATGATTTCTTAAATAATAATACAATGCACTTTCTTTTCAATGTATTGAGAGCACGAGAAAGTTACAAAACATGTTATAAACTCGTCATTTTGTGTATTAAATTTATATTCTTGATATATAAATTCATTCGAGACAAAAAATATTACCAACGTAATACTTTATTGGTATTGTAAGATCTCTCACAACCGGTAAATGAAATCCATTGCAGGCTGTCACGAAAACAAAAACAATCTTATAAATGATGGATGCGACTTGTTTCGAGATTATTATAACTTGAAGTGCCGATAAAGTGTGATTGTGTAAGATACTGTTTAAATTAAATACTTATTCGCCCGACTTCGTTGAGGCTGGATTGAATGGTTTTTTTTAAATAAGGGACAAGACAAGCTGGACTTTAAGCTGATCGTAATTGATACGCCCTGCCCATGATAATGTAGTGCCGCAAAGGATTTTGCCGCACCGCTGAGCGGCACTACAATTGCGCTCGTCACCTTGTTAAGTCTCATTTGCCCAGTAATTTCAATAGGTACGGTGGCCTTCAGACTGAAACACAATAATTCTTACACATTACTGCTTCACGGTAGAAATAGGCGCGGATCTGGTACTGATGGGTACCTAGCCGGCATCCTGAGCAAAGGAGCCTCCCACTGGTAAATAAAAGCAATAATATGAATATATATACTAATATAAGCAAGTAAACTAAAGTACCTACGTCTTTTCAATAGCAAAAAATGCATACTTTTGTTTGAAGACCCATATAGCCCGGTGGTTAGTGATCCTGCCTGCTAGAAGTCCCGGGTTCGAATCCCGGCAGTTGCAATAATTTATATGATGAATGTGGATGTTTGTTTCTGAGTCATGGGTGTTTATTATTATATTTAATATCCGGATGAGATGAATTTAGGCTCGGATTTTTAAGAATGTACAAATTTGAACAAAACAAATACTAATAGGACATCTGGACTCCAACCGGGGTCTTCTGCTTTCCGGATCACCTTTCCATTCTGATGTTATTGTAGCTGTTTCTCATTTAAACACGAATAAAACTATATTTTTTTAAATTGAAACCTAGTGAGATCGATTTATCTCCCCCGAAATTCCCTACTTAATTTTATGAAATTTTGGATCCGTTTCCGAAATTCAGATTATATATTTATTTACACAAGAATTGCTCGTTTACAGATATTAGATATATGTTTAAGTAAGCATATTGTAGTAAATATATCGTTGTCTTGCAACCCATAGTACAGTCTATGCCTATTTTGGGGCTAGATAATTTGTGTAATGTGTATTAAAATTATTATTCGAGTTTTTGTAGAACTTATAAATTTTTACTAGTAAAATATATCCCTTGCTGCGAAGTGTTAATACATTCTGCTGGATAAATAAAAATCTTTTATATACTTATTATACTTTTAAAGAAACAAATTCGGTCAGTATACTTAATATAGTAGTAATTTAGTAACATATTTATTGATTATGCCATGGCTTTAATTTTAAAAAAGCTCTAAAATTGTTGTGAAGCTTCATAGGGCTACCAATCTTATTTTTGAGACATTGAAAAATTCAAGAAATAAAGATACAACTTTTGATATTAATGGCAACTTTTCTACAATACTTCATAATAGCGTTAATGCAATTGTTTTATATAGAACAGCGTTTCCCATTTCCTGGGTCGCGACCCGGTACCGGGCCATCTAAATAGAATACCAGGTCGCGACATTCCCGCCTTGTTTAAAGAAAATACCCTTGGAAATGGATTCTTTAATAAAAAATTATTTAGCAACTCCATACTTCGTACTTAAATTTTGTGACCAAATATAAGAACCTTTAAAAAATCATTAATTAATGATTTGTTTACAAAAAGCAATTCGTGATTCTTTTTACCCTCTTTATTGTTTTCTTTTGTGTTTGCGTTATTGTTCATTTCCTACTCAAAATACTTACTTCCTGCATATTCACATTAATTGTTAACTACATTATAATTAGTGGGCACTCAAGATCCCTTACCTATTAAGTATTAAAATAAGAAATTTTTAAGTACATGACTGTTTGCTGCCAAAATAAAATAAATGTGTACTATTTTACCTAATGGAACCAGCTTGGGCTTAAAAATATTAAATTGGTCACGAAGGGGCAGTGTGACAAATTAACGGGCCACGGCAGAACAATGTTTGGGAAACACAACAACATTCTGCCGTGAAGCAGTAATGTGTAAACATTACTGTGTTTCGGTCTGAAGGGCGCCGTAGCTAGTGAAATTACTGGGCAAACGAGACTTAACATCTTCAATTGTAGTGCCGCTCAAAATTTTTGGGTTTTTCAAGAATCCTGAGCGGCACTGCATTGTAATGGGCAGGGCGTATCAATTACCAACATCTGAACGTCCTGCTCGTCTCGTCCCGTATTTTTATAAAAAAAAATCTATACAACCAGTTTCTAAAAAAAATGCTGACGCTATTAAAGACAACGCTAGATAATAATTTTAATGTAAATAATGAAATAACTCTGGCCATCTTTAAAATGACCACTTTGGATGAACGTTGAGAACTTCTGGATCTTCTGTTTATTCATAAACTATTGAACCGCTTTATCGACTGCCCTGAATTGCTTAATAAATTTATTCTAAGAGTACCAGTAAGAATTCCACGTTAGCCTATTACTCCACTTTGTCCTCCACTTCGTCGAACGATCCTAGGTACCAATTCCCCAATCCCACGATTATGTAAAAATTTAAATTCTTATAGCGTAGCTGATATTGACATATTTGCTGATTCCTTAGCCAAATTCCGCAAGACAATTGCAGCATCATTGGTAATCTTTTATAATGTTATAATTGTAAAATTAATGTAACTGTGTATAACTATGTAACCTACTCATTAATTAATAAGGAAAAAGGTTAAATTGGTAACTTATTCTATATAATACCTAAAATTAATTATATCTGTGCATGCTGTGTTTATTTGTAAGTAATCACTACATTTAATTCCTAGTTTTTAGTTCTACTTTTTATATTTGTGTGTATTATTGTAAGTGATTGTAAATAAACCTAATAACTAAATAAAATAAATAAAAAAACTCACCGATGTGTAGTAGAAACACAACAGCAACCACTAGCGACTTCATTTTGTAAAATTTTGTTCGATTTAATTCGTCTCCTTGTGTTTATATAGGGGCTCGTATCACGAAACTGTCCCCTTGACACGATGAAACCAATTTTATCTCGTATTTGTTTAGGGTTTGATACTTAATTTATTCAAACAATTGGTAGTGTTTCACTTTTTTTCGTCATGTTTTCTAATACCTACAGTTTATTTAGTGCAGCATGGATTCTTTCGTCGCTACTGCCATCTGTTTTTGATAGCCTCCATATGTGGGGAACCTATTTTGATTTTATCAATTATTGACGCTTCTTATAACATCTTTAAATATGTTGTAACGGATTTATATAGCTGAGCTAGGATAGGAGACCAAAAATAAAGCCTAATGAATGACCTAGGGATGCAATTTTAAGTGTGCAACGTTCAAATTCAATGACAAGAGGCTAAGAATAAGTGTCACACTTGGCTATTTTAAACGATTGTTTTCTTTGGAACCCAATTGTAATTATTTATTATAATATAATAGTTGTGCCTACTATTTCATCAGCGTAGCTTTAATTCTTACTTATATAACATCATTTTAGCGGGAACACCACCATTGCTAGACAATGGCCTCCCTCCATAGATCTCCACGACGATCAGTTCTACGCTGCCCTCATCCAAAGTATTCCGGCGATCTTGACCAGAGCTTAGGTCCATGTTGCCTACACCAACACTGCGTCTTCCAGTACGTGATGGTGAATACTTATAAAACATTAAAACGAAGCATGGCTTTGTCCATTAGTATTTTTATGGTCGCTAACTATGGGCCTTATAAGTAAGCTCATGGTCGCTCAGAGGGCAATGGAGAGGGCTATGCTCGGAGTTTCCCTGCGGGTTCGAATCAGAAATCCGATCCGTAGGAGAACGTGGCAGTGGGCAGGGCACAGTGTTGGTAGGCCCCCAACAAGATGGACCGAAGATCTAGTTAATATTTCCGGAATACGTTGGATGAGGGCAGCGCAGGACCAATCGTCGTGGAAATCTTTGGGGGAGGCCTTTGTCCTGCAGTGAACGTCTTCCGGCTGATGATGATGATGATTATTTTGTTCCAAACAAATACCTCCGTAACTGTAGGCATGAACTGTTTGTGGTTCCGCAGAGGTGCACAGTAGCGCATGAACAGTCACCTATACCGTATCCTCACGCGCTCAACGTTCTTCTGATCGCTGAGTGTGACTTGCTCGCGGATGAATGGTCGGGAATATTATTTTGTTTCGGATTTCTGAGCTTTGGAATCCAGTGTACTCTACTTATATTAACCGTTTAGAAAACCTTCTCTGAATATAGAAAGTTTTTGCGGCATCTATGCTTCCGCACAGGCCAATGGACTCCTCTGAATATGTTTGCAAAAGGCACCATTTGCTTCTTCTTGAAAAAAGTCGCAAAACCGCTGATTTAATATTTCTCATGAAGATAGCCTCAGACATCTAGGCCGCTTAGGTTCAACCCACTTTTATATCTTCCTCTTTCTAGTGCCAACTACCAACAAAATACATTCCTTAGGCGAGCAAGTAACAATTTTAATAATTTATCTAGGGATTGGTACGGTTTCACTTATTTTCGTCAGCTTTTCCAATACCTACTGTTTTTCAGCCACTACGGGTGGAAGCCTATAATATAATCGATCCTTTTCAGACTAACTTTATGTCAGCTAGGAGCATGTTAAGCCGACGTTTCTTTAATCAGTATTAACTATTAAGGTCCTATGTTAAAAGTAGTAATATTGTGGCTTAATGTTTCTGTAATTATTTTAAAGTGTGCATTGTATTTAACTTGTATACTTTAGTCTTTATTCGTATTGTTGAATTTAATTATTCTGTCACTACGGGTAGAGACCTATAATTGGCTCAGTTATGTAATTTAACATAGTATAATATAGCTAAAAGCTGTTGGTCTTCCTATAGAAAAAAAAATGTCAGTATGCCTGAAGTACTGTGAGCGAGCTGAATGTCTGAATTAATAATGAATTGTCTGTAATTAATGTGATTGGTGTTAACCGTTATAATTAAAGTAAGTAAATAAATGAACCACTATTTAGGTGTTTCATAATAGGGCACCCTGTATAATGGATTCGATAATGACCTGTGGACGTAAAGCCGCAACCAAAGCTACTGTTCGTACCTCTAAAACGGATAAAAGGCATTCATTTTAAGCCTACTAGAATTAGTTACAAGCAATGCCTTATTTTTAGTGTTATAATAATGAAAATCTCGTTTTATATGTCATCATATATAACTCCTCTATTCATATTATCTTCATGCCCATCAATTTTATAAAGATCTTTCAAGCCGTTCTCGAGTTCTAAAAGAACAGACAGAGAGCCTTGTATAACTTAAAAATCGTCGATTTGGTGTCAGTTAGTTGTAATTCGTTTATTAATTAAAGTTATATTTATTATCCCTTCCACGTTTCGTTTAGCGCTACACTTACGTGCGGCCACTTATATCATGGACCTGGCAGTCTGCTTTTCTTCAATTGTGGAAGATTTGATGAACAGTTCAATCGACACACTTTTTAGGCATAATATTTTGACTTACTACCAGTGGGAGGCTCCTTTTCACAGGAAGCCGGCTAGATTATGGGTACCACAACGGCCGCGGCGCCTATTTCTGCCGTGAAGCAGTAATGTGTAAGCATTACTGTGTTTCGGTCTGAAGGGCGCCGTAGCTAGTGAAATTACTGGGCAAATGATGCTTAACATCTTATGTCTCAAGGTGACGAGCACAATTGTTATTATCATACCAAAAAAAACAAAACAAGTAACACCACGTCCGGAATTGAACTATTGTGTTCGCCACTCATCGTCAAGCCCTGCTGCATTTACGAACAGCTGTATCTTCTTGACGCTAGTATTACACACAGCACCTGGAAGCAAGGTGTAGTCACCATGGATGGTGTTACGCTTATGCATTAGTGGGCCGCATTTGCAGAGGAGATAAACGGGCGTTTCATCGGCTTCAAGGGAAAATCTGCAAGTTCTTTCATTTTTAAAATGGTTCATGGATGTTTCTTATACATCTAGTAATATGTTCTATTTAGTAATTTCTTTTGTTTGATTAACTACAATGATGAATCTTACAAAACTTCAACCGTCTAACTATAACGGTTTACGAGGTACAGTCTACTGACAGAGAGATGGACGGACTGATCTTTGGGCAGTGGAATTATAATAGCTTTCTCATTTCTTATCCTTCGATTTATAATTCAAATATGTACTTTTATTCAAAATAGGATCTAAATTCACTTACTGAACGTCACAAATTCGGAATACAATTATTCGAATATTTTTATAATGATTAAATTTTTGGTATGCCATCGAATCTTCTTGCGTGCGTACATATGTACAAACAATATGTTTTTTTTTCTTTTTATTAGCTTCGTTTGTTTGTAATCCACTCATTTGGGCGCGATTTTGACCCACTTTAAGCGGCCAGATTTCAAACTTCGTGGATTTATCGAGGACCGATGATAAAATTATTCCATTTTTCAAATTGCAAAATATGATTTTTGTTAATTTATATAATTTTCATCTATCGTCTATAAGGCTTAGGAATTGATGTTAATTGTAAATTTCAACTGTTACCTTTAACCGATTTATTACATTTACATTATATTAGGAAATTTTCGAAATCCAAAGAGAATGTTTAATTTAATAATGCAAATAGTAGTTTAATAAACAAAACAACACGCTTTATATTAATATAAATATATATAAAACGATATTTCTCAGTTTGATTTTCTATAAAAAGCGTGTTTGTGTTTTTTTAAGTACTATTTATTAATTCGGCTTTACGTTTTTGTCGGAATGACTCACGAAAGATTTAATAATTTAATTACTATTTATGTTATTATATTTTAAGGACACACAATACAGCTCGTGATGGTCTGTCATCACCGCCGCCTACACTCTCTTGCAATAACAGTATCACTGGAGTGTTAGTACCAAGACCTTTAAGTGGCCGGAGCTTGAGTGGAGTTGGAGTGCGGTACTAAAACTAGTGATGACAACCTGAGCAAACATCGATAGATGGTGGGAAATTATTTACAAAAAAAAATGTGTACTTTATTACGTTGACTCTTGATGCATAAATAACACGGAAAACGAACGAAATTAATTCAAATTGCAAATATATTTCAGAGAATTGGACGTTCCTTCGCAGCCATTTGTATTATGCGTCAAAATTAGTTCTCTGAACGCTCGCGAGTGGCGCTTCAAATAGGCACAAAGAATTAGCTGTCAAACATATGGAACAGCCTGTCCAGTGGTATTTATACAGGTCAGTGGTATTATATCCATAGGAATAATGAACACAAATAAAACATATCCCATAATCATACAATTTATTATTATCGATAGATAATCATGTAATTAAATTTGGAATGGTATTATTGTAAACATAGCTTAAAAATAAATAAAAGTTTCACTTCGTTTGAGTTATAACGACATGCAATAAAGGCTGAGATAAGTAGAGAACAAAGAGTGAAGGTGAAAATGCCTCTTTGGTTTATTAAAGTTTACAATTTATATCAAAATCTATTATTAAAATCTATTTTATCAGAATCATTTATAGATTGAATCTGATAGAAAGCTGTACGCTCTATCACACCTATTTATCCTACAAGTAACTCTACAATTATTATCATCATTTGTACATGAAAAAAATACAACAAACATAAACTATATTATTAAGACAAAAATTTCATTAACAGACACGTACCTAATGACACATGAGCTAATATTTATTGGCAGGGCCTAATTACTATTAGAGATTTGATTTCAATAACAATTTTGCACCAGTAAGTAAATACACATTAATAGATAGACTAAAATTAGAACTTAGATGAAAGACTAGAATAACAGGTAATAAATAAAACAGACACAGAAGAAAGAAATGAAATAGAAGTTTAAGTGATGCAATTGCCAGGTACAAAAATCATTTCGAATAAAACTAAGCCACAAAATAAATAAATGTCAAAGGTTTTATTAAAAAGAGCCCGCCATTTATAATTATAGTTATTAATGCAATTGTTGTGTAATAAGGGGTATTAAAACACAAATCACATGAGTGTTTTTAATACCTAATTATCAACAGTTGCATACAAGACTTTATTAACACCCACAATATGAATCCTCTATAAAAGATTCTGAAACAGTTAGCTTACTACTTACTAACATTAAAAAAGCCAGTCCAAGTAACCATAACATCATCTAAACGAGTGTTGTAATCTTGTACTGAATTTCATTACAACACTCGTTTGGATGATGTAATGGTTATAAGGACATTGGGTGTTTTAATGTTGGCAACAAGCTAACTGTTTTACAATCTTTAATAGAGGATTTAAAGCATGGGTATAGATAAATATATATTACGGCATGGATTTTGAAGTTCTGTTCTGGTATAACAACAATGTATCTCAAAGGCGACGCATAATATTATATTATATACACCACTACTTATGAATTACCAAAAAAAAAATTGGCCTAACAAGTTATAGATGGTGGATATAAAGTTAGTTTCTTGTACAAGACTGTAGGATTACCTCCATATAAAATATTACCATTGGGAGGCTTCTTTGCAGAGGAAGCCGGCTAGATGGGCCACAATTATTACGGCTATTTCTGCCGTCAAACAGTAATGTGTTTCGGTGTGAAGGGCACCGTAGCTAGTGAAATTACTGGGCAAATGAGATTTAACATGCTATGTCTCAAGATGACGAGCGCAACTGTAGTGCCGCTCAGAATTTTTGGGTTTTTTCAAGATTCCTGAACAGCACTGCTTGGTAATGGGTAGGGCATATCAATTACCATCAGCTGAAGGTCGTGCTCGTATCGTCCTTTATTTTCATAAAATTATGAATAATATATAATAAGAAAAATTGTGAATTGAATTAAAATTTGTGAACGATTTGTTATTCGTGAAAAAATTTTTTTAATATTGTTTTTATTTTTGTCATAAATATGTTCAGTGATCATAACTGATAAACCAGTTTGTTTTGGTAATTTTAAAATAACTGTGTATATATCGCCAGACGAAGTTATCTACTATATACAATACCGTAAGCTCATAAAGTTAAACTAACAGACAAACATAATAATACAATAATATACGTTTTACATAGGTACTTACTAGAATAATCAAATCCAGGTTATGACCATATTACACACACTGATACGGCAAGAGTGAATTACTTTGATCTACACCCATGCTTTAAATCCTTTATCAAAGATTCTACAGTTAGCTTATTGCCAACATTAAAACACCCAATGTCCTAATAACCATTACATCATCCAAACGAGTGTTGTAATGAAATTCAGTACAACATTATATCATCCGTTTCCATATGAACACTCCTTTGGATGATATTTATGATTATGGTTACTAAGACTAGCTTTTTTAATGTTAGCAGTAAGCTAACTGTTTCAGAATCTTTTATAGAGGATTCATATTATGGGTGTAGATAAAGTCTCGTATGCAACTGTTGATAATTATGTATTAAAACACTCATGTGATACTATTATCACCCACATTCGTGTTTTAACAGCCCTTAGAACACAACAGTTGCATAAATAACTTTTACAATATTGTGATATTATAGCCCGCCATAGTATCAACTACAAAATATGTAGAGCTATGATGTATAGCAAGGTATGCGATCACAGACAGTAGGTATAATATGTAGCCTTAGATTAAAGATTGGTCTCCACTGCGCTCCATCTAAATGCCCAAGTGGGCGTACTCGAGCCAGTCTCTAACAATGTGTGACGTTGACGTGTCACGTGTTCTACTAAAACTTTGCTTATAATTGAAACTAAAATGCCGGGTTGCGGAGTAAAACTTTGTAAAAATAATACTATAAGAAATAAGACAGACACTGGGATCACATAATATCATCAATAAGTATTTTGTAACTTATTAATTTCAATTTTAAATAACACGAAGCGTATGTTATAAAATTTGAAAGATGCCATTGAGAGTCAAGATGCCACGCAAACAAGCATCTAATAGTTGCCGTAATGAAAAAGCTATTGTCCCTAGTTAGTGCGGTATCTAGTTGGAGCGCAGCAGAGACCAATTCATAATATAAGTGTGTAGCGCTATATAACATAACACTTTACTTTGCCAGGGATATCTGGCCATCAACCCTACATCTGATGTAGAATATTGCCTACTATAAAAAGCATATGATATGCCGAGCTATTAATATTATAGCTATGACTGTGGCGAGCTAATGATGCTAATTGTCACAATAAGGCTTGGAAACGCTTAAGGATATCGAGAATTTGTTATAAGATTTTATTCTAATCTTAACCGACGATTATAGTTTTTGGTTATTAAACTCCATTATTAAGATTTATAACAGTTTTAATGATTTTTACTTAATATTTGTGTATCACGTGGTTAGCCACCGCAAGAGAAAAGCGTCTAGAATTCCGTTTGGAAGGTACGTTAGTCTCATTTCGAGAATCTAATCGGTTAATAAGGGTTATAAAAAAATCCCTTGAAGTTTATATTCCGAATGAAATAATAGATACAAACCACTTACAAACTCTTAAAATAAACCCGTTTCCAAGCCTTGGTCACATCTTTACTAATGTAGTGCAATCCGCTGGCAATCAGAATGGGAAGTGAGACACTCCATCAGCCATAGCGTTGGCAAAGCAAGCACGAATTATGTGGGACGATAACGCGTATTGTCGATATGGAGTTTAAGTGGAGTTGTGCCTTTTTTCAATTAGAAACTTCTTTGCTCACGCTACTTCGCTCGAAAATTATCAATTTACAATTACATAAGTACACACTACTTGGTCAAGGTCCCATACCAATTTGATTGCGCGCGAATTACATAACACAGTATTAAAGTAGCATTCGGGATAATATTGTGTTGGAGTAATTCCCGTGGGATGAGAATAAATATTAAAGAATTGTTCCAAAATTTACAAAATGTTAGCACTAACCAATGAGTAACATCTAGGATAACCAATCGCGCGGATAAAGAGTAAGGTTTACAAAGGCGGGTTACCAAGCCCTGTACCGTGCGCATATTAAGATTTTATGCTGACGTTTTATTTAATATCCAACTCAAATACTGATTTAGCATCAGTAATAAATACACATGGATTATTTATTTGCAATCTATACCCGTGGCTAAGAATAAAGAGGGAACTCCATTATTATTCCTTTTCTTTATCGGCGCGACTATAATCGTATATCTACCAAGTATTTAAAAAGAAAATGATGTATTGTTAAGGTCTTTGAATTCACATTTCAAATACACTTCATTTTAGTCCAAGTCCTTGAAATACATAAAAGTAACACCAAAACCAAATCCTCTTTAAAATTAATTCGAACTGTCTCTCTTAAGTAATCATTCTCACTGATTATGAATATTTCACGAACACTTCAACTCAAGATCATAACTAATTAATATCATGTATCACAACACATACAGCTATATTATGTCCTTTCTTGACAAATATTATCACCATTGAGATGTTAAATAAGCGTATTATATCAAAACCAATATATTGCACAGTCTTTTTAGAGTTTACTTGGGACACAGACGTTCGGGAGGGATAGCAGATAATTTGATTGGCTGAGCACTTCACATGAAGATGCTATACCAGGGTTAGAACGACAATAAGTACCCGCATTTCATTAGTGATGTCATAGTGACATCAGGTCCATGAAAACACTTCAACAATCACGAATCCGAAGTACCAGACGTTAATATGACAGGTACGACCATTGCTCCACCGCCCTGAGGTAATGTTGTTCAACACGCCGCCATTTTGATTTTAACCTTTTAAAACCTTTTGTGTCACGTTTACAGGTTTGTGTCAATCTGTGATAAAACCACTAGGGTTAGGGGATCAACAGTTCCACATTAAATGTTTAATTTGTTGATTACAGCTCGAACTTAGAATCAGAAATGACCGAAAAATGCCATAATGTCAATGTCAAACATGTCATTGTCACACATTATTGTGGTTGAGTCAATTCTGCCAAAATGGAGTCATAATATCTGTATCCCGTATCTGTGCCAGTCTGGGATGATATCGTATTAATAGTGACGATCGTTGTAAATGTAAATAGCTTCCCCGGCGGACTCCTTGAGTGGGGGAGGATGCGGTGGGAAGTCAAGGTCGCCGGGTCGGAATAGTTTGGACGCGTTCGGTGCGGGGGACGCGGGGGCGGGAGAGCTACCGGGGGAGCCCCCGCCGCGCCGCTTCACCCCGCTCGGTGATGCAGAGGCTCTGAATGATGATCGTCGGGCTAGCCTAAAATCAAAGATATTATTACTTAAATTTCATTGCTTGTAGCGACATGATGATAAGCTTATAAATTCTATAACATTAGAAACTTTAAATCTTAGTGAGAAATTTCTAAGGAACAATTGGTTTAGCGTAATATATTAAAAGCCACTTGGAATTTAGATAATAGTTCTATTTTTTTCCTCCAAATAAATAAATAAAAAATCATGGTGCGGGTCGGTACCTTTCTTAAAATATGGTCAAGAAAAGCGAAGTTGGTCCTTGCGCCGTGATGATCCTGACATCGCGAATCCTGCTTTGTTGTTAAATTTAAAGCTAACTTTTCTTTAAATACCTACTTCTATCTACTGCTAGGCCAGGTATGACGGCAACTATTTAAAACCTTCTGCCCCTAAATGACGAGACCAATCGCGGTGCCGCTGTGCACTGTTTTCAAGAATACTCAGTGACACTTACGAGGAAGCTTGCTCGTGTTATCTCTTATAATATGATATATCATTAACAAAGTTAATAAAACGAGACTTAAACGTCCATAGAGCGCAACTAGCAGGCATTCCTTGCAGGTGTCAAATCATTGCCAACACATCAAAAATAGCGAATTTGCTGAGTTTTGTTCCAAGTCTAAGTCGCACACGACACAAACCATACAATACAATGAAATTTTTACCAGTGGAAGTCTCCTTTGATCAGGATGCCGCCTAGATTATGGGTTCCACAGCGGCACCTTTTTCTGCCGTGAGGCAGTAATGTGTAAACATTACTGTGTTCCGGTCTGAAGGGCGCCGTAGCTAGTGAAATAACTGGGAAAATGAGACTTAACATCTTATGTCTCAAGGTGACGAGGGCAATTGTAGTGTCGCTCTGAGTTTTTGGGTTTTTCAAGAATCCTGAGCGGCACTGTATTGTAATGGGCATGGCGTATCAAATACCATCAACTGAATGTCCTGCTCGTCTTGTCTCTTATTTTCATAAAAAAAAAATACCACACCGCTTTCGACGACGAAAAGAAAAGAAAACCTAGTAGCAGACCTCGGTCTACTCACCCTTGTCACCTAAACGTGGGTCAGCTAATGATACAAACGAAGCGGGGTAACTAAATCTACTTTGATTTGAAATGTATACCTTGAGGCTACTTCTTCGGGACTTTCTTCAATCTCCAAAACCCAGCTCACCGAGTCGTGTTTCTCGACCACGCCCTTCACAGCTGGTTGGGGGGGCGAGTCTGGGTCCGGGGAGAGGGAAGGTGACGGTGGCGACGGTGGGGGGGATGCCGACCGGACTGAGTCGCCAGATGACGTGCGCGTGCGCATCGGGGTGCGCTCTATATACCCACCGCCAGCCAGCAGTGAATAAACCTGCAACAAACACTTGACTCTTAGACTAATAAATTATTCTCAGATGGAGCGCACCGAACACAACAGTGAAGCCACCAAAGCGAATACAAAAACCAGGCTCCTTTGCACAGGATGCCGGCTAGGTTATGGGTAACACAAACGCCTTTTTCTGCCGTGAGCAGTAATGTGTAAACATTGTGTTTCGGTCTGAAGGGCGCCGTAGCTAGTTAAATTACTGGGCAAATGAGACTTAACATCATATGTCTGAAGATGACGAGAGCAATTGTAGTGACGCTCAGAATTTTTGGGTTTTTCAATCTTCATCATGAATCAGGTAGGTAGTATCAATTTTTTTTATGAAAATAAGGGACGAGACGAACAGGATGTTCAGCTGATGGTAATTGATACAACCTGCCCATTACATTAATGCAGTGCCGCTCAGGATTCTTGAAAAACCCAATAATTCTGCGCGGTACTACAACTGCGCTCATCACCTTGAGACATAAGTGGTCAAGTCTCATTTGCCCAGTAATTTCTCTAGCTACGGCGCCCTTCAGACCGAAACACAGTAATGCTTACACATTACTTCTTCACGGCAGAAATAAGAAGGAGCTTTCTTCCTCGTACCACGAAGCTGTGGAATGAGCTTCCTTTTGCGGTGTTTCCGGGACGATACGACATGGGTACCTTCAAGAAAAGCGCGTACACCTTCCTTAAAGGCCGGCAACGCTCTTGTGATTCCTTTGGTGTTGCAGGAGAGTGTGGGCGGCTGTGATCACTTAACACCAGGTGACCCGTACGCTCGTTTGTCCTCCTATTCCATAAAAACCGTTGTGTTACCCATAATCTAGCCGGCATCTGGTGCAAAGGTGCCTCCCATTGGTTACCAATTACCATTACCTAAACGTCCTGCTCGTCTCATCCCTTATTGTCATAAAACTTACTTGGGACTTCTGTCGCAGTTTATATCTGAGCTCCTCATTGAGCGCGACCAGCCTGGTGACGTGATCTCGGTCCCTGGCGGTAATGTCCCTCAGTCTGCGGTTGTCTTCCCTCAGCCTATCAGCCTCCCGCTGGCGGGCCGTCGCTCGTTCCCGGAGCTCCTCGGCCGCTTGTCTGGCGGTACACAAATCCCGTTCGGCCGCTATCCGCCGCTCTCGTTCCAGGTTCAATTCACTTCGCGCGTCTCTCAGCGATGCCATCTCCGCTTGTTTCAGTTCTATCACGGCGCGCAGTGATCGCACCTTGAAAAAAGTATTATAATGGGAAAAGGCCGCCATCTTAATGACGTCAGGTCCGCGCACTTGAAGTGTATTATTTGCATGAATACTATTTGCAAACTGACAATTTGTGAATTAAATAAATAAAAAATGTTTCTCTCCCTCTGAACTTTTTATAAATTGCTTATCGTAGATTCTCAACCTAAAGAGTTCTTGCTCTTAATAGTGATTTTTATGCTTATTGTTATAACACTAGAAGTAAGAGGTTGCGTGTAACTAATTCTAGTAGGCTTCATAACATACATAATAGCTTTAAGGGTAAATGTATATTTATATACTTTTATCATAAAGTCCCAGGCACTGTTGAGGCATTATCTATAAATAAATTTAAATGTTTTATTTATATATGGCTCTGTCGTTAATTCTACTATTCCACAGTTGAATATCTAAGTGATCGGACAGCCTGGGACTAGGTTATTTTATAGCAATAGCAATGACAGTACAATATTGTATATTTCACCGCTTATTCGCTCTCAGAGCGCCATTTGTTTCCGAAGCGGTAGTAGTATCTAGTATATTAAAAATGAGATCAAAAAAAATTCTATAGGAATTTTGAGAAAATAAATGCCTTTTATACCTTTTATTCAGGTTCTTAAATATGAATAAAAAACTAAAGCTAAACAAAATAAGTGAATATTAATCGTACTCGTGTGCTATGCCTCACCTCAGCGGCCAATTCATTGGCATCTTTACTCAGTTCTTCATCAGGGTTGATCCTCAGCTGGAACTCTTCGGCGTCGCAGCAGACGGGGTCGCAGGCAGCGTCGCATAGCGACTTGTCAGTTGAACGCGTGTCTGAGCCGCACGATAGGTACGAACTATTGTTATCAATCTCTGTGCGTGCGGCCTCTAACTGCGCGGATAGCTTCCGCTCAGTCTCTGAGTGAGCTTGTAACCTGGATCTACTCTCAGCAACCTCACGTTTCAGTGATTCTATTGTATCCTAAAATAGACAATAAATTATGAAACTGTACTTCCTTTAATTAACGAAGAAGTTTTATTCGTAATATCACATTTGAATTATTTTTATGTACTTATGTCAGTTAAAAGTTATTTCTCTTAAGCAGGGCACAAAGTTCGACGGACAGATGGCCGTTGGGGCAGAAACGTCCTCGAATGGCGACCACGTACCAGAAGACGCAGTGTTGGTAGGACCCCCACAAGATGGACCGACGATCTGGTCAAGATCGCCGGAATACGTTGAATGAGGGCAGTACCGATCGTCGTGGAAATCTTTGTGGCCTTTGCCTTCTCGTTTGAAGTCTTCCGGCTGATGATGTATTGATGTGTGTCAAAATTAATAATCTACTTATGATAGACCATATTATTTAGATTATTAATTTGTATACCCTCTAATAAACAATTGATTAATTTTTATATAGAATAGTAGTATCTAAATTGTAATACATACAATAATAACTAATCCTTGAGATTTTTTATTGAAGAGGAGATTTGATTACTGCAGCTCACTTGTAGAGGAATCACAAGAACGATAGCGTCGAATACCCGTACATATGAATATATAATATGAGTCTCATGTTATACCAATTTTAAGGATTCTTATTTATTCGCTAACAACATTTTACATTTCATATTTATCGTTAATTTGTATTTTTATGTATTATTCCGAACTTTATGAACATGCGGAATTAGGAACTCATTAGAATTCGTTCTGAATATATCTCATAATTAGTTTACAGATCATATATATTATATAGATATATTAACCAGAATTAAATTTAACCAAAAAAGCATCACTCTTCGTTGCTTAAGAAACATGGAAAAGATAATGTACCTTCAATCCACTGATGTCATTTGCCAAGGCTGAAACTTCATCTCTGTGAGTTGTTTTTAGTCGAGCATTTTCTTCTTCTTTTGAAGAAACTTCCATCTCTAGCTCTGAGATCTTGCTCAAGCATTCTGCGACTAGAAAATTATGTGCATTCCGTTAAATAAAAATAATCTCTGCATGTTATGTGTTGCATGAGGGAGTTACGGAAACAAAAATAATCCTTTGAACTTCCATATAATTTTTGGATAGAAAAAACAAGCTCAATAGTGGAAATATTTAAAGACCTTTCAAATAAGAATTAAATTTAAATTGAAAGCTATTCAGATGTGTCCAGACTGTTGGTGAAAATAATATTTTTATAAATAAATGGTATGTTTTCTCTTGATATGACTGAGATAAAAGGTCCTTATGCAACCGCTTCAATCCAAATAAAGTTGTACATAGTTTTTTTTTATATAAGAGGGGGCAAACGGGCAAGAGGCTCACGGGATGGGGAGAGGTGAGGCAACCGCCCATGGACATCCGCAACATCAGGTGTCAAGAGATGCGTTGCTGGCCTTTAAGGTGGGAATATGCTCTTTTCTTGAAGGTCCCTAAATCGAATCGGTTCGGGAAAACCGCAGCCGGTAATTGATTTCACAAAGTGGCTGTGTGAGGCAAGAAATTTCATGCAAAACGCGCCGTTTGTGGAATGCCTGACGTCAACGTGATGAGGATGTAAACTATTTTAAGATTAAATCTTGTTATCTAAATAGTAGCAGGTTATTTTCAAACTGAATTGAATGTTTTTAGTAAATGCTTTTAAAAAAACGTTAAAACACCACATTTTGAAGGATTTCTCATAACTTATTTTATTAGACCGCTTCCGGCTATGACCATGAACGAGACCTTAATAAACAAATACCCTCATAGCTGTCATTATAATAAATAATAAAATAGTGTAGGTATTTTATTCATTACTGTAAACATTTATTTTATACGTTACCCACCTATTTCGTTATTAATGTATCTACCTAATTAGTATTTATTGTAACTCTGTGTAATTATTGTAACTTTAAATATAACGTCTTAAATTGTGTATAGTATATAACGATTTGCCGCTCAATATATGTATCATGTTAGTTTAAGTATCTCAGTAAGTGAATTTGTATTCTTTTTGAGATAATAAATATTCTGAAATCAAAAAATGCTATCAATATTCGCGATTAACTTAGTTACTTACTGGTATCAAAGTCCTTCTGTGCCCGTTGCTGACGGTCGTGGTCAGCACGAGAGGCACTGCTGCGTTCAGCCGCAGCCACACCGCGCCATCGCTCCGCTTCTTGCTTCCAAGAATTGCCATTTAGTGCATCCAGCTGGAAGTATTACAAGTTCTGATTGAAATAACTTAACGATTAGGACGTTTAAGGCGCGGACTGACCAGGATTCTAAACGCTACAGTCAACTCTACAATATTTGTGTTGATCATGTGGCTAAGCTGCAAATTGGCATTTATTTTACTGGTATTCTTTTGTTTATTCAAAATATACATATTAAATTGAATAATTGTTCGGTTTAAGCTGTAGAAAAATACAAATTCTATTAAATTCTTAAAAAAAAATGTTATCGTTGAAAATTCAGAGATTTTTGACTCCAAAATTTATTTTTGGGAAGCAACTTCCAAATTTTTTATTGGATATTTCAAACTGTATATAAATATTCAATACGGTTCAAAATTTCAAAATTTTTTAGTCCTTCTTTGTGCGCTGTATTTTATGCGTCGGAATATTTTATTGCGTTTTATTTTAATCGACTCTCTATTTTCGTGGATATTGAGATATTATTTAATATTGAATCTTATTTAAAATAAAAATATTTCCCCTTCATTTTAATTTGAAATTGATATTGACAAATGATCCTGCTTAACATCAGGTGGATCATTTGCTGGTTCCGTTTCATAAATATCAGTAAATTGTGTACTTATATGTATTCTAAATAAGTTTCTGTGTAGTATCTGTCGGTAAACTCTTATAAATAAACAAATATATCATATAATACTTAAGCACTTACTCGGAAAACTAAATATTGTACTAAAACACCGAGCGCTTCTACGCCTTTTGCAGCGTGCTCAAGCGTTTCTGTTTGTTCCTTAGTCGGAGCGGGCAACTGTGGAATAAGCGGTACCGGCGGAGCGACGAGCGCTGCGGCCGGTGTGCGACTCGCTGGTTGCGGTTGTTGAGGCGTTTGCGCCCGCTTGCCTCGTGGCCCTACCGCTGGCGTCACCCGGGATGGCTCTGAAGTGAAAAAATATATTTTTATTACAATTTCATTACAAATAAATTGATAGATATTAAACGTGAAGAAGAAGAAGACCAAGGTTTTCAAACAGTGTGTGTTGCCAGTGATGACTTACGGTACGCAGACGTGGTCGCTATCTATGGGCCTTATGAGAAAACTCATGGTCGCTCAGAGGGCAATGGAGAGGGCTATACTCGGAGTTTCCCTGCGAGATCGAATCAGAAATGAAGAGATCCGTAGGAGAACCAAAGTCCTCGAATGGCGACCACGTACCGGAAGATGCAGTGTTAGGAGGCCCCCACAAGACGGACCGACGATCTGGTCAAAATCACCGGAATGCGTTGGATGAGGGCAGCGCAGGACCGATCGTCGTGGCAATCTTTGGAGAAGGCCTTTGTCCAACAGTGGACGTGTTCCGGCTGATGATGATGATGATGAAACGTGATATTACGGATTTTTATTGTGCGATTGAATGCGTAAATACAAAAAGCATTCGCCGCGGTTATTGTACGCGTGTTAAATTCTATATCTAAAATTTCTTTTTATTCTACGACTACTGCTACAATTTAGAAAGGAAATATTTAAATGTTAACATAAAATGCTAATTCGGCATCTTGCCTCAAACTTGTTTCGTTTCGTTTCCTTCGTTTGTTAATTACACAATAAAGTTCTCACGAAACAAAACCCAATAGAACAGCAAACAATGAAACAAACAGGGCCGTATCTCATTGTTAGCTTATCGTGACATCAGACCTACTACTGTTGTGAATCTTCGTACAAAACACATCATATCTTTATTGTATTATGGATGTTTTACTTGATGTTAAATTATGGGTGAAAACGGCGCCTATTTCTGCCGTGAAGCAGTAATGTGTATGCATTACTGTGTTTGGGTCTGAAGGGCGCCGTAGCTAGTGAAATTACTGGGCAAATGAGACTGAAGGTGACGAGCGCATTTGTAGAGCCGCTCAGAATTTTTGATTTTTTCAAGAATTCTGAGCTGTTTTAATCGGCACTTTAGTCGTCCCTTATTATCATTTAAAAAAATTGTGTTTTACATATGCATGGTTAAGGATAAGTCGAGGGAAGTTCTATTTCCCTAAATTCAAAAGATGTATCCAAAGTATCCAAAGATGGGAAGGGAACCAAATGAGTTCCTTGCGCCGTTTGTCCTCTTTCAGAACGTCATTTATTTCCGAAGCGGTTTTTGTGCTGTAACTGATATCAAAATCGATTCTTATGGAATCAATTTTGAGAAAATAAGTGTCTTTTATTACTAAGACTCGTTCGTCTGTCTGTCTGTCAGACAAAATTTAGACATAGTGTGTATTTTAAAGTGGCTCCTATTTCCGCAATTAAACCACTTAGTTGAGTCCATTTTGTAGACTATAGTGTGTATAACTAATGTCGCTATTACGACGAATTCAAAAAGAAACCACCATCCATTGAAAAAGAAAATGTGGCTTTTGCAAAATAGCTTAAAAAATTGCATAGTGTTCTAGATTGTAGAAGGGTAAGGAACCTGATTCACGCTTGACTTTTTTTGTATTTCAGGTACAAACTACCCAGGCTCTTACCAAAGCCCAGATGACTATATAATAAACTATTGAAGAATTTTTAAGAATCTTTATTTGTTTAAATGAATGTACCATGAAAAGGAAAATAAATATAATATGACCATTCGTCATCCCTTATCTCTGAAATTACTTATACTAAAGATATTACATAGGTATATGCCTTACCTACTTTAAAAAAACAGATAGGTACCTCCTTTACTAAAATAATTATAGAAACGACACTTGGCTTCGACCCCAATCTCTTTAAACAAATCTCATTCAAAACATATGCAATGTGTTTTCTTCAAGTAATTACACACATAATATTGTGTGATCGTTGACCGAAACGGAGTGATTTGAATATCCCACTTCCTACTTATAACAATTGTAAAAGTGCGACATGGTTCACCTGGAAATTACGAAAGTTGTGGCCTCAGCTGGCTATGGGCACTATTGGAGCGACTACCATCAAAATATATTTTTTTTTATGAAAATAAGGGACGAGACGAGCAGGACGTTCAGCTGATGGTAATTGATACGCCATGCCCATTACAATACAGTACCTTCCTTGTACGGTGTTTCCGGGACGATACGACATGGGTACCTTCAAAAAAAGCGCGTACACCTTCCTTATAGGCCGGCAACGCTCCTGTGATTCCTCTGGTGTTGCAATAGATTATGGGCGGCGGTGGTCACTTAACAACACGTGACCCGTACGCTCGTTTGTCCTCCTATTCCATAAAAAAAAAAGTACCGCTCAGGATTCTTGAAAAACCCAAAAACTCAGAGCGGCACTACAATTGCGCTGGTCACCTTGAGACATAAGATGTTAAGTCTCATTTGCCCAGTAATTTCACTAGCTACGGCGCCTTTCACACCGAAACACAGTAATGTTTAAACATTACTGCTTCACAGCAGAAATAGGCGCCCAATGGTAAATATACAAATAGTGGGTGAGGGGTTGAGGTGTGGTCATTGTCGTCATGAAAGGACTTCAAATACATTAAATTTTTCATTAATATGAACCAGTGGCTGATAAAATAATTGACTGAATTATGAGCTGTAACTTCTAAAGAAAAACAAAAGAAACGAAATGAACTAATACGAGGTGTAGCCAGTGGATTGAACACAAACACATCCTTGAGATATTTCGTCGACCCTTCGTAACAAAGTGAAATCGACATCAAAACATTCACGAATAATAATCGAGTCAACACGCTTTCAATGGGCTTGTTAACTAGGAGCTCGGAGCTCGGCTCGCTAACCTTAAATGCACGTCCGTTTTCCAACTACATACAGAATTGTACATCCACTTACAACGTTACTTTCAATATTTAGCATACATGTTTATGTAAAAACAGTTGAATAGCTTGCTAGCGTAATTTTAGTCTTTGTTATTCATGATTAGCAGTGTTTATGTTTCTTATGAAATGCGTAAAGATGGTTTTCTAAATGCTATTTTAAGTTTAAATAGAAGGGCTTAAGGAAGATTAGATGCTGAAATGTAATCTCCACACATCACATTTCATTACAACAGCAAAAGCAATTAATATAATAAAATAATTCTGTTTTTGTGTTTGTGTTTGCAGCTTAGATAATTTATACGTCTAGATAGTCTCTTGCTGTTCGACAACCGATAAAAACAGGCCAGGAGTATTAGTTTTGTGTGCGTGACAAGCTACGTCTTACACTCGCGATTTCTATAACACTTTGTGTAAGTGTGCGTGAATTGCTCAAAATAGAGGTTAGTTCTAAAGTCTATTTTTTTAGACGTTTTCATCATCTCATAGTTTCTCAACCTTATTTTGCTCACCGCCCACTTTGAGAATATGTTTTTTTCTAGAGTATTTTCGTGTATTTTTTTGCCTTTTTAGACTATATTTTTTAATCTACCCACGCCCCATCTGCGCCATCTCAATGCCCCCTAATTTTCTCGGGGACTTCTACTGCCCCCCCGAAAGTCTCAAACGCCCACAAGGGGGCGTTATCGCCCACGTTGAGAACCTATGGTCTATCTAGACGTATAGTACTAGATCGAAGGTTCGAAGTATTGTTAAACGTAATAGAATCAATGAGTTTATGACGTGAAAATATAATACATTGAACCATGCCTCACTTACAAAATATTTTGAAAAAAAAAACACCTAACTTACCTAACTTTGTTAGTCAAAATGGGGGCCTACCTACATTTTAAGACATTTTTTGCCGATCAACCTAACGGGAGGTTTTCTTGTAATCGAGTTTATTCAAAAGTTATTTAAATATTCTTCTTTTGTTGTTTATTGATTTGAGTAAATAAAGAAAATATTTAGAGTAACATATAGAGAGTAAAACTTTAGGCATTAGTATGTTTTCTAATACATAATATTAAGATTATTAAATAATATTTAGTTTATTGGCTATTGAATCTCTTTGTAACCTCTATTTAGCAAAGGTTAAAACAGACCGCATTACTTTTGTGGTGTTAAATGTATCCCGACTTAATATTTATATTTCCACCTTAATACCCGATAGCTGAATTGAGTGCCCATTTTAAATAACCATTTCCTTTTAAAATAAATCACAAAAGAACACCCAGTGCGATACAAAAAACGGCTTCGATTCCCACGAGCTGCATTGACTGTCTACTAATGTTCTGCATCGTTTAGCAACATCCTATTTCCGTCAACAACTAAATGAAGCATAGATCAATGAAGTACCGCCCAGAGATCTCAATAAATTATAATGGCAGCTTTATTAGTAGTATTTGAGTGGTATAAATATTATAGTTACATGCGGTTACATCTTGTAGGTGCGCATGTGGGCGATGTAAAATTTTATAACTTTCGCTTCTAACTAAATATATCATGTGAGAGACGTTGTAGGATGTTTAGTGTAACTGCTATTTTCAACGTTAATTGGCGCTGTTAATTTCATATTTATTGACAAAACTCAGTCATAGTTGTGTTGCTCAACCTTTTCCCAGGTAGTGGTAAATGATAAAAAGAATAAATCGTAGTTAAAAAAACCTAAAAACACGCTTTTTATAGAAACCCGAACTAAAAAATTGATGAACGTCATATAAATTAACAAAAATGTGATTTTGCTAACTGAAAATTAGAATAATTTTATTGAATTAATGTACTGTCATCGGTCCTTGATAAATCTACGAAGTTTGAACAAAATCTGGCCGTTTAAAGTGGATCAAAATCGCGCCCAGATGATTCGGATACAAAAAACATACATACAGATGAAGCTTATAAAAAGCATGTAAAAAACTTTCGGCATAAATAATTACTGTCATTTCCTTGACGTAGATGAATATAGTGATTTTGATTTGATTTGATTTAACATCTCACGATCGTAAATAATACGTCATCCGTGAATACAATTTCTCATTTCTCAATTAGCTTATGATACTCCTAAGTAGTTCAAGCAGCCGCCATTGCGCGCGCGTGGGTTTCAATTTGGAACGACGCAATGTTTATTTGACAAATTGACAAGGACGTAAGGATATAAGGATTAATGAACGGACAAGATAAGTTTGGTAAACGTATCCTGTCCCGTTACTTATTTAATTTGTTTAACTCCTTGTGATGTTACTGTTAAGTATATTCAATTAACAAATGGAATTGCATAAATACAGGTGGTTTTTTGAGAAGGTCGGTGATGGTCAAGTCGGAAACTACCTTATTAAACTCCATTATATATATATCTTTGCAAATTTTGATCATTTTAAACAACAGAGTCAATTTTTTTTTCAATTATAAAGAATGTAATTTTTTTGAAAAATCAATCGGGTCGATTTCCGTCAAAAGTTCAAGAACTATAAAAAAACTAAATATGCAGTTATTGGTTTCTTATAAATCGAGGGCATGACTCCTTTCCCGACTTTCCTCTAAGTCTCATAGTTTCCGACTTGACCATCACCGCGCTCAAAAAGCCAACCTGTATATGTAGAGTTGAACCTTGTAATTATAGAGAAATGACAGCGTTAATGAAGAATTAACAGTTATTTAAAAGTTGTTACTGATTTAGTTGGGAATATTTGGTCCAGATGATTGACATATTAAAATTTAAAAAACATGTGTGCAATTCACACGTGGTATACTTAATGGAAACCTTGAAAAATTTTGGCTTCAAGATAATGTGTGATTTCGGGAAAAGGATAATTGTAGAGTTAAGTAAAGATCATAGGCATATAAAGTTTGATAATTATTTTACATTTTATTCGTATAAATAACATAGATTTATCCAAATTCAGGGCTTTCATTTTCGATAAATGATACAAGATGCTTATGGTAACTAAAGTATGAAATAAATACTTTAGTCTTAATATGGTTGATATATCTTTGGAATACTGCGTCAATTTTTGATCCAAATTAAATTTTGCATCGAAAAACTCAATCAACGGAATAATGAAAATTTTAATTTGTTCATGCAATTCAAGTGTACAATAAAATCAAATATTGGATTACTGAAGCTGTAAAGTTAACATCAAAGGCACCTCTATATTCTGATACCCCTATTTAGTATGAAAGGACATAAAGTATTTGGTGACAACCCTAATGCTCCTACAATTGACACGCACATATTCAATATTCACAATCATCAAATTCAAAAGTGATATATTTTATTTTTTACCATGAGAATTCTTGAAAGTGCGATTGTTGTATAATTAATTATCGAATTAACAAAACAAACTTTATAGTATTATAGATATTTAAATAAACGTTGTTTAACTAAATTATGCGTTATACTACTCGTATTTCTTTCATTGGTTGATATTTAACACCTACTTCATTAACAATATTGTTCTTTCTACAAACGTAAAATAGCACATGTAATAATATTTTTAAGGATTTTATATATTGTTAAGCCAAAGACGTATAACTTTTTGTATGCTTACGTAATTATACACACCCATTTCTTGGGTCTAAAAACAGATATTGTCTGTAACAACTACATACTTTTTATAGAATTCCACTTTGCTGATTGTAGAGTGGGGTAACGGTTCCAATGTGCGCGTGCTGTGAATATAATATAAGCGTAGACTCAACACTCACTTCAGAATGAATATTAAGATGTGCCACATATCGGAATTGTACAATGTAATCAACTATTCATGTTTAATACATATCAAGCAGAATAATCTTGTAGTTTTCGTTAAGTTACTATTTATCGCTTTCATACGCTTTTCGATTCCGTCCTTAAGATTTGATGGTAAGGCATCAATACTGCCAATAATCTCTTTTTTTAGAAGGAACTCATTGTACGTGGAAGAGAGTTCTTGAAATCTGTGGCTCCAGATAATAACAATGATTTTTTATGGCGTGCGTTGTGTTGGTGGAATTCGGTGACATGTCAGACAGCTCTTACTACTGGAGGCTCCTTTGCACAGGATGCCGGC
>CATIXQ010000041.1:1117467-1237293 GCA_949711755.1 Leptidea juvernica | reverse complement strand
TGTATATACCGATTATAGCGTTTATTGAAATAATTTTTCAATTCAATCGCAAACAGACTTCACTCTTAAAGTCTGTTCAGACAAAGGTTCGGATAGTTAAAAGGCATACAAAGCATTTATTTTCTCAAAATTGATTCCTTTAGAATTCTTTTTGATGTCATTTCTTATACTACTAGATACTACTACCGCTTAACAAATGGCGCTCTGAGAGAGAAGAAGCGTCGCAAGAAACTCTCCCAGCATTCTTTTTTTGCGCTCTTTTCAATAAAAATATACAATATTTTACAGTCATTGCTATCGCTATAAAATAATCACAATCTAGTCCCAGGCTGTCCGATCATTTAGATATTCAGCAGTAGAGTAATAGGATTTACGACAGAGCCATTTTTTTATACAACATTTAAATTTATTTATAGATAATGCCTGAACAGTGGCTGGGACTTTGTTATAAAAGTGTATACATTTACCCTTAAAGCTATTATGTATCTTATGAAGTTCAAATGGCATGCGATTTTACACTTGATCTTGACTTGTCAGATTAGGTACGGCCGGACCATCGGACGGTCCGGAGGGCGCCTCACACCAATTGGTCCGGCGTCATTCTCGGTACGGGCCACAATAATTATAACTTTGTGTGATATATAGTGCAACATACCATAAAATATGGTACGCTAACAGACCGCGTCTTATAGCTCGGCCGTACCAAATTCGACCGTGTGTTTAGGCTATTAGGGCGAACCATGAGAACTCGTAAGCATGCAGTGATCGCTACCAGCGTTAAGAGCGCCTAAGTAGCGTATAGCTATATTAAAAAGCGGCCAAGCGCGAGTCGGATTCGCCTATGAACTGTCCCCCTAGCCGCAACAAGCATAATATAAAAGTTATATAGAAAGGAAAATGATATTAAGTTATTTAAATGGAAAATTTTAATGGATTTTATAGGTATTAAAAAAAATACTAGATCTCGTTCAAACCAATGTTCGGTGGAAGTCTGCATGGTAATGTACATTATATATTTTTTTTAGTTATTCGCTTATTTTAGAAGTTACATTATATCACTTTGGAAGTGTCTCTCGCGGAAACTATTCAGTTTAGAAAATAAGGATTTTAGAAACCTCAATATAATTTTTGAAGACCTATCCCACACGTATGTATGGGTTTGATGAAAAAAAATTATTGAGTTTCACTTCTAAGTATGGGGAACCCCCAAAATTTATTGTTTTTTTTTTCTATTTTTGTGTGAAAATGTTAATGCGGTTCACAGAATACATCTACTTACAGTTTCAACAGTATAGTTATTATAGTTTTGGAAAAATGTGGTTGTTACATGCACGGACACACAGACAGACATGACGAATCTATAAAGATTCCGTTTTTTGCCATTTGGCTACGAAACCCTTATAAACGCTACTGTACGAATATTAATTTCATTCCAGAACCTTCATAGCTCTATAGTTCTGACGTTAATATTATAATCGTTGTAACAAAAGAATGACGTGACCAGTCATCGTATTTGTGGTCAAGTATGATATGATAACAAACGATTAGTAGAAGTGGTACGGGACGTGAATATGTGGACCGTACTGGTAAATAAGCGACGCGAGAAAGTCGGATGATTTCTCTTCTTTATTACAATAACGTGTATATTGTTGTCTTTCCTAGAAATGAATTAACTGGACATAGAGGGAGAATAATGTTAATATTGATCATATATTATAATGTAAATTTTTAACCATATTGAAGTAAAAATTCTTTAGGCGCGGCTTGAGGGTAACTCACATTTTTTTTGACGGAAGTACCAACCTAATGCTCAGTTCAGTGGCGTTGCTTGCCTTCGCGTAACCCCGTATATAAATTTGCTTTGGGGCCGTTATGAAGGGTGAAGATATCTTATAAAAGAAAAAAAAATGTTTGCATAAAATTATAAGAAATATTTCTTCATGATAATTATCTATCTGTCACTTATTCCAAAATGTATAACGAAAAATTCAAATTTAATATAAATAAGGCAAGGAGAGCGTCTCCTTTTTTTCCCAGTCCCGATTTTTTTTTAATTAATTGTTTCTCTGTCTGTTTGTACGGGCTTATCTCTGAAACTATTGATCCGATTTAATTGAAATTTTGCATGATGATACCTTACATACCCGGTCAACATCTTAGATACTTTACACATAATATTAAATAAATTTCTAATAGTATTTAAGAGATTTCCACCTATAAATTGACTCATCACGATTACTCTGGAACCATAAGGCGTAGAGACCTGAAATTTGGTAGGACGGATTTAACGAAATTCCAACCGCAAGATTTTTTTTTATTATGAGCAGAACGACGTCTTTCGGTTCAGCTAGTTCGTTTATACTGAAGTTATACTTCTTTAGGTGCGTTATGAAAAAATGATGAGGGTGAAATTTTAAGATGCACGCGCATCACTGTAACACAAAAGTAACAGGTTGAAGTTGGTTCCTATAATTTTCTCACTAATTTTGCGTCATTCGTTTTTGTGGTTTCTTCTTCCATTATTAGGACAGGCAAAGGGTTCAATCCCATACAGCCGTATTCACTATTTAATAATTAATTTTCAAAGACATCTTTGCAAGATTTTTACAAAATTTTTCTTTCTAAAAACGTAGAATAGCACGAGGAATAAATCATTTTAATGATTTTCTTTGTTAGGCCAAAAAAGTAAAACTTCTTGCGTGCATACATAAGTACACACACACTGTTTTTTTTAAATTAATTGGGTAAAATATTCGGAACAGTAACATCGCTACCTTTTCCTGTCTAAGTACCTCGTTACATAATATCGTAGGAACACAGTCTCTTGACACCACTGTGAGAATTATTAAACAAATAGATACATGCTATCATACCATGCTAATTACCGCATGCAGAAACTAGTAACAGTTTCTAAGAAAAAAAAAGCACTTGGGGCAAAATAATTAAACAAAAAAGCTAATAATAAGTAATTAGGTTATTGCGTTAATAAATATTTCTAATTAATATGGTGATCGTTCGTTGAAGTCGATAATTAAAAGTCTAAACATCAAAGATGTGTTGACGTGCCGATATTGCTTCCAGCATTCGGAAGAAATAACTCCGAAGTATATATAAGTAAATTGCGAATCTCCCATTTTACCAGTGGGAGGCTCTTTTGCACCGGATGCTGGCTAGATTATGGGGACCACAACGGTGCCTATTTCTGCCGTGAAGCAGTAATGTGTAAACTTTACTGTGTTTCGGTCTGAAGAGCGCCGTAGCTAGTGAAAGTACCGTGCAAATGAGGCTTAACATCTAATGTCTCAAGGTGACGAGCGCAATTGTAGTGGCGCTCAGAATGTTTGGGCTTTTCAAGAATCCTGAGCGGCACTGCATTGTAATGGGCAGAGTGCATCAATTACCATCAGCTGAACGTCCTGCTCGTCTCGTCCCGTATTTTCACAAAAAAAAGGCTATGCCTAGTTTGGGACAAGATAATTTGTATAAGTGTGTTAATATTAATATGTTATCATAATAATAAACATTGCTTATTGACTTGGCCTCGGAACTGATCGAGCAGCCAGGTATTGTGATCTGGCGATCAGCCAGGGCTCATACAAAAATAATCAGACATTTCGGGAGCCAAGCTGTCATCATTATTTTTACAAAACTGCCTGTAAATATCATAAATTAATAGACGGATGTTATGTATAATAGTGCAGGTGATATAAAGGTATAAAAGGCATTTATTTTCTCAAAATTGATTCCTTTAGAATTCTTTTTGATGTCATTTCTAATAACAACTAGATACCGCTTCGGAAACAAATGGCGTTTTGAGAGATAAGAAGCGGCGCAAGAAACTCTCCCAGCATTCTTTTTTTGCGTTCTTTTTAATAAAAATAAACAATATTGTACAGTCATTTCTATCGCTATAAAATCTAGTCCAGGCTGTCCGATCATTTAGATATTCAGCAGTGGAGTAATAAGGATTTACGAAAGAGCCATTTTTTTATAGAACATTTAAATTTATTTATAGATAATGCCTGAACAGTGGCTGGGACTTTATTATAGAAGTGTATACATTTATTTATCATTGCAGTTGCGTTGTGTAATACGTATATATTATAATATTATTAAATAATTTCAACCATTTGAAATTAATTCTTTAAAATTATAAGAGGTTAATTATAAATTATTATTAAAGCAGAACTTAGGAAATTGGTATGAATATACAAGTAATATCCAATTAATACAAGGTGTTAATTTATTTTTAAAAATTCATCTAAAACAATATTAAAATAATCTAGTTAGCGAAATAAATTTAACCAAAGCTCCGAGTGGAGGTTATTTATTTCCTTCAAAGAAAGAATGGTTTCATAAATCATTTACGCGTTTATAATTATATATTTTTTGATGACACTTGCTTTACGGGGCCCTAATTGTCTTTAAATTTTTAATAATAAGTGTATATTGTAACCCCTTATTCATAATGGTCCGCTAACTTTAAACAGCCGCTAAGCAGTGTTTTTTCCCATTCTGACTTAGGTCAATACAAGAAGACAGAGTGAGAATTAGCAATGCTTTAAGTTAGCAGACTATTATGAATAAGGGGGTAAATCTAAGTGGAAACTTTAAAAACACAGATGTAACAACAGTTTTATTATGTGTGTTTATATTACCAACCCCTTCTAAACTTGTTAATTTTTGAAATCATGTACGCCCGCGACTTCTCATTCTTAGGATCCCGATGGTCCCAACCGACATGTCGTTGTGAGTTTAAACGGTTTCAATTTCCTATTTGACTTGCATTCGCCATGACCATTAACAAATCAGAAGGCCAACCCTTGTGTTTTTGTGGTCTTAATCTAGAATCTTCTGATGGCCAAATTATACGCGACATGTTCACGGGTCAGAAAACCATATGCTGTATTTGTGCTTGCGTCTGATAACAAGACAAAAAATCTCGCGTATTACAAGGTGCTTCACTGAAGAATGCAGTGCAACCCATGCACCATAATACATAAATACATGGTGAATACAGCAAATTTTTTGCTGGCATTTCGTTGAAATACTTGTTTTTTTAAATTTTTTATTCATAATATCCGGACGATCGATCCTTGCTAGAATTTTTAATCTCCCATCTGAGCTATTATAGTCTTGTATAGTGGCGAAATTTACCTTTGTATGCTTATGTTAGTGTTCTCATTAAAACACGGATAAAACTAATTTTTTTTAAATTGATTTAGCTTGATCGATTTATCGCCCCCTGTATACTAAATTTTATGAAAATCTATGGAGTCGTTTCCGAGATTCAGATTATATATACTTATATCGTTTAAAGATATAAGATTTACTTTACATCAACTTTATGTTATAACCATGACTTACACTTAATCATTTGCTCTATTATTGACTGTTTGGCAATACAACTCATAAGAAAAACTAAAGTCAAAGATAATCTGTCGCCTCACAGTCAACAGTGTTTTCGAGGCAATGACATAAAGTGAACACGACATGGGTTCAAGAAAGCTTAACTTAACGTACTAAAATAAAACGAAAGTTGACGTTAATGCATACATTTAAACTTTGTAATAATATTCATTATTTTTAATTGTAGATGCGAACTAGTTGCGTGAAAAGTATCGTATAACGGTAACAAGTACCTTTACTATGTTAAATTTACGTTTTCTCTGTACCTATTTAAATATGAACTATTTAAATTTCTTTATATTATTTATGTAACAATAACAATAAAATTATTTTGCAATTCACTTATTTAATGTTCGAAATAAAATACTATTAAAAAAAAAATACTATTATAAAACAAAATGGTAAGTAGGTACAAACGAATTTTTACTTTGATTATTGAAAAAAGTTAGGAGACGTGAATACATTGTCCTGGATAGACAAAAGATACGTCGGTTGAAATAAATAAAGTTATTTTTTATATATTAAATATTCAAAAAACTATAAATTCAAATGCGTTTAAGTCTTTTAGAAATACTTTTGTAAAGTATGTGTATTTACACATACTTTACACGCATTCATGAAAGAAAATATTATAAGATCCATTTAAATTAAAAAAGGGAATAAGAAAATCGAAGCCTTGGCGTGTTGGCTCCTTCCTATGCCTATGCTTTCTTACAGCAATGAAAGCTGGTTGGGGTGTGATGCGGTAGAAGTAGACATGTGGAGGTAGAAATGAGAGCTTTTTGTAGTATACGTGGGGTTAGTAAAATGCAGCTTTCCGTAGTATATGTTGAGGTTAGTTTGGAATGAGAGATTTGCGTAGTATATGTGGGGTTAGTTAGAAATGAGGGTGTGGCGTATTATATGTAGGGTAAGTTAGAAATGACAGTTTTGCGTTGTATAAGCGGGATTAGTTAGAAATGAGAACTTTGCATAGTATATGTGGGGTAAGTTAGAAAAGAGGGTTGGCGTACATACATACATATACTACATATGAGATTACTAAGAAATATGTGTAGTTGAGGTAGTTTCAATGTGTAGTTAGAGAAAACCGTGTAGTGAAATTTAAGCTTACAGATAACCAAAAATGGTGGGGTGGGTTTGGTGATGTAGAAGATGTGTATGAAGGGACATCAACTGCACACATTTAAAGAGCGAATTTTGCTAAAAAGACAGCCGTTATAAGAGAACTTGTAAAAAAGATGGAAACGAATGTAACAAGCCAAGGGATATTCCCTTTTCTGCAATGATCGAAGCAAATCGACGTCCATAACTTTTTCCATACTCCTTTAGGAAACAGTTATGATGTGTATAATAAATTGCAATATCTTCGCTTTCATTAATTTATTATATTTTTAAATATTATGTTGTGTATGCATTTCAATTTTACATTTTGAGTCAATGGTCACATCTAATATACTAATGTAAGACGTGTCTTCAAATACCTTTGGCCTGTGGTATCATTATAGATAATTTTATTACAAGCCATTAAGTCACAAAAATCAATACTTAGGACTGACAGTTAAAGATCCATGCTATTAAATAACATATAATTCGACTAGAATACATTCTCCTACAAATTCGAACAATAAGTTCCTGTCACACGTAATACTAACCACGTGTTGAAATATATACAAGTACCATTGGTAAACCCATTAATTAGTGTATTTTAAATTATATATTTGTGCCCTGGCGATTATTCAAGGTGAAAGAAACAGTTTACATGTTGGTTAAAATATATTGAACAATCTGATAAAGTGTAGGTTAAACTGTAACCGAGTATAATTTGACCAGAAGGTCGTTTTGACACAAATTGAGCAAGATTTTTTGGACATGGCATAAGTTTACAAATTATACCAAAAACGAAAGTAACTTGACAATTACTACTAAATTAGTAATGTTAAAGCACCTATACTTTTTGTTAATAATTCAAGCTTAATATAACTGTTTACATGGCACCTTATAAGTAGCACAGAAAAAAGTGTGTGTGTACTTATATATGCACGCAAGAAGTTATACTTCTATGGCCTTACGAAGCAAAAATCATTAAAATGATTTATTCCTCGTGCTATTCTACATTTTTACAAAGAACAATTTTGTAAAAATCGTATAGGCTTGAACCCTTTGCCTGTCCTAATACTGGACGAAAAAAAAAATGACGCAAACGTCAGAAAATTTTAGGAACGAACTTCAATTAGTTACTTTTAGGAAACTCTTCAAACTTTTGTGAATTTGTAACTAAAAAACAGATTTTGTGAATGCCAATCAAGTAAGAAAGTAGATTTGTACACGAGGATTTTATATTTTGGTAACAATAATAAAAAGGGTGGCTACTTGGACGGAGTAAAATTAATTGAAATTAAATAAACATACGTAGGTACTGCAATAATCGCATTTTGATCGGTTTGACGTGCTTATTAATTAGTAATAGAATATTGTGCTTATAAGCATTTTGCCAAGTTTTTAACCGACTTCAAAAAAATAAAAAAAGGTTCTCAATTCGTCGGTATGCTTTTTTATGTTTCTTAACTTTCGACTGGGTGAACCGATTTTGATAATTCTTTTTTTATTTAAAAGGTGGTGCTTCCCATGTGGTCCCGATCTGACAATGGCATCCATGAAAAAACCATAAAGTCTTAAATTTGCTATACGTACGTATAGCAATAAATTTACGAATAACTCAATATCGCGCCAACCGATTTCGATGATTCTTTTTTTATTGGAAAGGATATACTTCAAAGTCAAGTTTGGTTTGGAATCGGAATCCATGATAAAGTAATTGAACTCTTCAATTCTTAGTCAACTCTCAATCTACACATTTTTAGATAAATTGTTAGTTAGTGTACTTCAAATTCACTAAAAATCTAAAATATTTGAACAAAATAACAACCGACTTCAAAAACACTATTCCAAAACAATAGATATAATATGCACTAAACAATATAAAAATAAATGCGTATTTTTATACAATTTAATTCTAGTTACGATTATTGTAATTTTTGGAGTCAGTGTCATCCACACAGCGGTGACACATCTCCCCTATAACAATGTAGTTATACGTGAGATGTGCTTGAGTCGTGAGGAGGCGAGAGGCGAGAGCGGGTTGCGGCGAAAGGACACCGATTTTTTGTACTTCACTATGTATTTTTTTTTCAATAAACCAGATACAGATGGTTTTATTAGTTTACGTAAATAAAAAAAAATCATTTTAATTAAATATTGTTTCGTCTGCCTGATATTAAAGATTCACTTATTATTACTACCACCTGGACATGCTCTAGAATGTTAATGTCTTGGCATCCGTTGCCCACAAACTGTTCAATACGTATTCCATTAGTTCAGTAACTGCGCTGTCCTAACGGCTTCGGGCGACAACTTAAACTTCCGTTTCCCGCCCTTGGCACTACATTATAACTGCAGCACTGAAATAACCTAGCGAACTAGAATATCAGGGTTCTAAATTGTATTGTGCCACGCCGGAAAACGAAACTAAACGTTAATTATAACTAGTATATACTATACTAGCTTTTCCTCGCGACTTCGTCCGCATTGAATAGTTACTTTGAGCATTTTTTTTTAAATTTTAGGATACTTTTCATATAATACACATACAAACTGCTCCTTTCGCTGGCAGTGCTCTTCTATAATACAGCGGATATCTCTTTTCATACAGTCTCTTTAATAGTATTTCCCTGTGAACTTTAATCTCCTATTTCATCCCCATGTAGGTATACAAACTGCCATACCCTATTTCAACTCCGCTTTATATTGTTTACAATAGAAGGTAGCCTTTGTACTTTTTTAAGCTTTAGTCTATCTCTGTACTAAATTTTATCAAAATCAGTTCGGTGGTTTAGGCGTGAAAGCGAAACAAACAAAGCTTGTATTCACATTTATAATATTAGTAGGGGTTAGTCTAATGATTAGTGATTTTCATTCGTGGGTCCCGAGTTCAAATCCCGTTAGGTGTTATCCTGTTATTGTGGACTGGCACCCATCCTACATACAGGATACACTTCCCATAATATGGGACTATATGGGAGGTTTTATTATTAAATAAAACATTAGAGTTCCTTTTGTATCACTTTATATCTTTATTAATTCTTTAAATCTACATTTTAATCTAAGGAATTATAATCTGAAACAGGACATTAGTATGTCTATACATATAACCTAAGTCCCTAAACAATAAATATAACTTTACGAACCGTTTTCACCAATACCTCATGAACTAATTTAAAATATCAAATTATTATATTGCGTAATACTATAATTAGTTAAATATTTACATTTAGAAAGTAAGACATTAGTTAATTATAATCCGAAGGCAGATTATAAACTTATTTAGCTTGGAATTAATTAAGAATATTTTTTGACTAAATTTATCTTCTGGAAATGCAGTTAAACTTATTTAAGTTAGGTCCGTGTTCAAACACGATCACACACAGAGATCTATCTCTTAAAAAAGAATGCTAGGATAGTTTCTTGCGCCTTTTTCTCTCTTAGAGCGGCATTTGTTTCCGAAGCGGTAGTAGTAGAAATGACATCAAAAATAATTCTATAGGAATCGATTTGAGAATATAAATGCCTTTTATGCCTTATGAAGGCAGTGGCAATAATATGCCTTTAAAAATACGGATCATAGATGGTCTGGTCATGGTCTCTATAGCTCATTAGTAAGAATACACAGACAGACCGCTATAGACATGGGAGTAAATTTTCTAACACTCATTTTGCGTAATATTAAAAGAGACAGTCATATCTTGAAAGGTTATATTCGTACGCCTTTTGATTTTGCTGAAGGAGATAGAGAGAATAAGTTTCAGGATTTAATATTCAATATAGAAGAGTGGAGTTGCTTTAATTTTTTTAGCTGAATATTCTAGAATACTTGTTTTGTGGCTGAAGTTTAATTAGAATATATCAAATCAAAAATATCAATATTTTATGTTTAAAATTTAAAGTTTCAATTATTGGAGGCAAAGATGGGATTGACCCAACAATTAACGTTCTAGTGAACACGGCAACTACAGTTGCCAACCCTGCTTTATTAGAGTATTAGAGGCCCAGCTACTATATTTCTGAGAAAAGTATATAGTAGGTGAAACTACTACATTTCAATGGCATAAAACACAAAGTAATAATGCTACAAAATGAGCAATTCATATTGAGTATGACAGATTTTCAATTTCGATTTGCGTTTTCCTTCTGTTTAATTTTGGAACCTACTATTATTTTCACCGACATTGAGTTGGCAACCCTGACAGCAACTAACCTCTTCCGTCGATGAACATCTTATCATCAGCTCATCACTCCCCAGTCACTTCCACTGCACTTGTTCACCAATACACTAGCATATCGTAAGGCGGCTCCTATCACTTGAGTCGCCCGCGCCACAAACATTGCACGTGCGTTCACGTGCGCGATCTCTTGCTTACTGAATGCTCGCCAGTTCGCCACAAGAAGTCCAGAGTTTGGAGTTTGGAGGCCGCCTGTCTCTTTGATATGAAAAGCAGACGTAGATTTTCCCGAGTGTTTCATTTCACTGGAAAACTACGCAGTTTATCGATTGATAAAGGCGAAATTAACTTATATTAGTATTTTTTCAAAATTCGCTCATATTTTTACGTAAATTGTATAATTATTGTCCCGCGTTATTTTGTATGATATACAAATAAACAGACACATATTAATATATATGTAAAGTCTCATTTGCCCAGTAATTATACTAGCTACGGCGCCCGTCAGACTGAAACACAGTAATGCTTACACACTGCTTCAAAGCAGAAATAGGCGCCGTTGTGGTACCCATAATCTAGCCGGCATCCTGTGCAAAGGAGTCTCCGACTAACTGGTACATAATATATTTTCCTGAGTCACAGTAAAATATAGCGGGTCTTAACTATTTTTTTTATCTATTAAATACACAAAAACTATGGTCCGCTGTAGGTCCTAGATAGAAACAATATCACCCGTACACGCCACATAGTTTTCCCCATACTAAAGAAAAGTTCAACGACCCCAAATGGAAAGTCGGGTGAGATAAGAAAATAAGTTGCGAACAGTAGGTTTAATTAATGCAGCAATGTTTGTTGATTTAGAGTTCCTGCTTACATGTGGCAAATTCCTGTTCTAACTGGATGTTTATGTCATAGGCCCAACTCGGGTGTGTAGACCATTATATGAGCTATCACGTCGGCTGAAGTCAACCAAATTTATAATATTTACTAGCCGTTCCCGCCCTTTATCTTATTACAAATACAATAAATAAATAAATAAGTAGACATAAACCATCTAGGATAAATTTCGTATCGAATGGTGGTAGTTTCATGTCGATATAATCAGTGGTTTAGGCTTGAAAGAGCCTGAAACATAGACCATTTAAATTATATATTATATATGATGAAAATCTATCTTCTTCTATATATTAGAATATAGATTGGAGAAAGGGGTTTGATACTGAATCGCATTATATACTTTAATCTACGGTAAATTTCTAGTGTCGCTGGCACGAAAAAATATTTGAGTAAACCTAAATATTGAAGACATTATAATAATTATTATCGTCTGTTTTTCTGTGTGTTTGTTCCCTCTTGTTACAGAAACGGATGAACATATTTGGATGTGAGATACAAATATGTACAAAGCTGAGTTTAGCATATAATATGCGTTAAAATATATTGTTAAGTCAAATTGCAAAAAGCATTTTGAAGACGATGAGAGAAAAAAAAAAACAAAATAATTTTGTAATGTGATTGGACTGGCTGTTTCAACTTTATAATATCGTTAATAAAATTTAATAAGTTGCTTTAAAGTTAATGTGATAAAAATAACCTATTATTTTTAACTGGGCGAATTTTTAATGCACCAGTTTCGTAATATCATTTCGATCGATATAAGAAGTTTCAAGTCAATTTCCTAAAATTAAAAGAATTACTCAAATTGTATGTGAGTTAATTATTTAATTAATTGGGACTAAAATCAGTTGGCAAGCCCAATAAAAGGAATAGTGACTTAATAACTCTTTCACATTTTACAAACACGAAAATCTTCAAAAACGGTATTTGAGCTTAAAGATGTAACAATTTCAATTGTTATTGTTCCACATATACGAGGGGAGGCTGATAAGTAATCTACCTAACTATGAAAGAAAAGACTTTGATGGCTAGTTTTTTTTTTTTTTCTATATAGTCTCCTGCAAGTGAAATACACTTATGACATTTGCAAATAAGTGACATCATGCCGTTATAATAGTAATTTTTATTTTGCTTGTCAAAATGGTCAGTCACAGCCTCCTTCATTTCTTCGTCCGTCGAAAATCTGCGACCCCTCAATTTTTTCTTAAAATCTTTGAATAAGAAATAGTCACAGGGAGCCAGATCTGGACTATAAGGTGGATGGTTAATTTCTGTGAAGCCGTTTTTGCTCAGGGCTGACCTCGCCGTTAAGGCTGTGTGTACAGGAGCATTGTCTTGTAAAATCAGAACACCTTTGCTGAGTTTGCCTCTCCGCTTTTCTTTGATTTGTTCACGAAGCTGGTCAAGCAAGTTTGCATAATATTCAGCATTCATTGTTGTATTTTTAGGCAAATATTCATCATCAAAATCCCTTCGACATCCCAAAATACGGTAGCCATTAGTTTTCCAGCCGACGGC
This sequence comes from Leptidea juvernica, assembly GCA_949711755.1. Lineage (NCBI taxonomy): Eukaryota > Metazoa > Arthropoda > Insecta > Lepidoptera > Pieridae > Leptidea > Leptidea juvernica. The sequence continues at coordinate 1,224,190 of CATIXQ010000041.1, read as the reverse complement.
CGAACCTTGAACTTCCTTGGCGGCTTTTCTCCTTTAAATTTCCATTGCATTGACTCTTGTTTGCTTTCCGGATCCCACTGGCGAATCCAAGTTTCATCACAGGTCATAATTCGAGAGATAGTCTCTTCTTCTTTACCTTTGACCAGGTCTAGAAATGCCTGACAACATTCTACTCGCCTTTGTTTGTCAAAGGGGGTCAACATTCTAGGGACCCAACGCGCGCTCACCTTGGACATGCCCAAATGTTCGTGAATAATTTCATCAACTCGTTCCTTGCTAATGCCCACATCTCTGGCTATCTCCCACTGCTTGATTCGCCGATCTGCAAGAATCAGGTTCTTCACCTTTTCAACATTATCTGCGGTAACAGCAGAAATTGGCCTTCCACTACGTGGGTCGTCTTCCAGGCTCTCACGGCCTTGTTTAAATTGCTTCGACCAAAACTTTATGACGAATTCAGAAGGACTTGAATCACCAAACACCTTTAACATGCGCTCTCTGATCTGCGTAGGCGTATTTCCTTCTTTACTTAGGAATTTAATCACTGCTCGATGCTCAAATTTCATCATTTTACAATTTTCTTTCGACATGGTGAAATCAAAGCCGCGCCAAAAAAACAAAAGCAAGCGAAAAAAAATAAGCGTCATAATTTTGAAAAAGGAATAAATATAGAATATGATTTTGCAGTGGCCAGTTCGATTTTCAAAACTTTCTTTAACAAAGTAGATTTTATATCAGCCACCCCTCGTAGCTTCCTGCTCTGTTTGAATATGAAATGGGTTTCATTAGAATACGAACAAACTCTTCTATTACTTATAAAGAGTAACTGTAACTGTAACCGATTCGTGGCATTATCAAACAACATCTATATAAACTAGATGGAGCTCGGTTATTATTTTACACTCAACTATAATTCATATTATGTTAATATTGGGTTGACTTAAAAATGCTAATCTAGGGTAGATTAGCATCTAAACTAACTAACATAATCCTACTTAGCCTATACCTACATGCGAATGTTGGCCTACGGGGTTGTACTGCAGTTAAGAGATTTCTAGTTATCTACGAACTGTCTCAGTTAAGCTAATTCAGCAACCAATAGGCAGTTCACAGAGATTAAGGATTGCAAAATACTTATGATTTATCTTATATATAAAAGTCTCTTGTCCCGGTGTTTGTTGCCAAACTCCTTCAAAACGGCTAAACCAATTTGTTTGAAAATTTGTGTGTGTATCGGGTAGGTCTGACAATCGACCAAAATCTAAAATCTTCAAATTTACACCCGCCTACGATCAACACCTGTTTTTCTATCGCGATTTTAATATTATTCTTTTCCATCCACAGATACGCAATAGAGTTTCAAGATGGTGATTACTGTAGTACGATAAATTTTAGGTCTAGTAGGTCCGAGAACCGGTCGTCATCTATTTTTTACACCACAAAAATTTTTTTTTTTTTTTATATCTTTATATGGCAATACAACGTTCATTGGATCAGCTATTTATTTAATAGAATAATGTGCAGTTTTTCTGTCCTCCAATTAAGACAAACGCGAGCAAGCGAGCGCCTGTCACCGACAATATCCATGAGTAATAATGCTTACCAAACGCTTGTCTTACAAATAACTGTATTCAAAGAAAAGAGGCACCAAGCTCTGTGCAAAAGACTACACAATAACAAAACTATCTATTGTTAATCAGAAGCGATAAGCGATTAAAGCTAAAGTGCCCAGTGTCCTGCCTCTTATTAGCTACCGCACCATTAGACACCGGAAAACATTCATTACGAGAAAAGAATTTTAAAACTTCACTTGCATATCCGTTGCGTCGGCAAAATTTGTTAAATGCTGGTGATCCACTGGTGGAAATAATATAATTTTAATTTCTAAATGTTAGTGACCCGTTTGGTTGGGCTTCGGGTGCATTCTTTTTCTTTATTATGAAACCACCAGTGGATCAGTAATGTGTAAACATTACTGTGTTTCGGTCTGAAAGGCGCCGTAGCTATTGAAATCTCTGGGCAAATGAGACTTAACGTCTTATGTCTCAAGGTGACGAGCGCAATTATAGTGCCGTTCAGAATATTTGAGGCTTTTAAAGAATCCTGAGCGACACTACACTCCAATGGGCACGTCCTGCTCGCCTCGTCCCTTATTTTCATAAAAAAAAAATCATTTCTTGTTATACAAATTCGCAATTCTTTTATAGTAAGAAAAATAATTCGTATCCTCGCTTCACAGCACTCTTCTAAGTCCGACACAGAGGCATACATATGCAACGGGTGGAAACTTTAACTTTCTTTACACTTGCATCGGTTATAATTTCGCAGATCCAATCTTCGTCTACGCACCCATGCGTAAACGTATACGAAGAATGTCGTATTATAACGTTTTTTATTGAACTAAAGTGTAATTCAACATATCTATGCACGCACGTCACAACTTCTGTTACGTGGGTGAATAAACTTTTGTTTATCAGGACCTTTTATTGAATTACGTGTTCGTGTTTTGTGTAACAATTACGTCCTTAAGGCGCGGACTGACTAGGATTGTAAACGGTACAACCAATAATACAATATTTGTGTTGATCATGTGGCTAAAAGCTGCAAATGGGCATTTATCTTACTGGATCTCTTTTGTTTATTCAAAATATACATATTAAATTGAATAATTGTTAGGTTTGTGATTTAGAAAAATAATAATTCTATTAAATTCTTTAAAAAAAAGAATGTTGTTATCTCTGAAAATTCAGAGATTCTTAACAACAACGTTTATTTTTGGGAACTTTCAAATTTTTTATTGGATATTTCAAATTATATATAAATATTCTATTCGGTTCAAATTTTTCTTTAAGTCCTCTTTGTAATGTAATTTTTTGCATCGGAAAATTTTATTGCGTTATGTTGTAATCGACTCTCTAAGAAACCAATTTTTGTGGATATTAGTATGACCGCACCTTAACTACATGTCAACTATTTTTCATAGTTATCAACGAAGTTATCAGTACTATTGTTTATATAACGTGTTTCTTATGTGCATGTACATGATAAATGAAAAGCAATTTAGGCACATTTACATACAAATTATGATAAATAATGCCTGGCTGTTTTATAAAAAATTACTTATCTACTTATATAACAAAGACCACGTAACTACATATGAGTATTGCTTCCTTGAGTTTAGATCCAATTATATATCGCTACTAAGAACACTCCATGTACAAAATAAAATTTTGCTTAAAAAACTGGGAATCCAAGAATAAGAAAAGAAAAAGAGAAGTAGAATACACAGAAGGCACCGAAGTTACATTTACGAGGTTTTTTTCGCAGAAGTAGAATAAATATTCTAGAAGGTATTAAGTTTATATCGGGTAAATTAAAACATAGATTTTTACATGAATGTTGAACAGTAGGTATAAGAACTCCCAATGATAACGGATGTTATAATGTAACAATGATAATAAATAAATAATATAAGTATATTATTCCTACTTCTGCATCCTCTCATTGTAAAAAAAAACTAATCACAGATACCTTGTATCACTGAGGTAACTAATACATACGCAATTAGGAAATTATATAGAATACATACACATCAAACAACGGACGACGATTTAACACAATTGAAAGCAACCTAGAGAAACTCTTTAAGAAAAAAGCGATTCTTCTTGTAAAAAAACGGAGATAGCCGAAATCCACTACGTATTAAGCAACTTTTCGCTTTCAAACTTAGCCGGATTATACTTCATTGCTAATCGCCATACTGTAATTACTACTGTTTCAAACTTACCGCAAACCGCACGTTTCATACTAAACTAAATTTCAATTTTTACTTAGGCACTCCCGCCTTACAAACTGAGAGCATTATTCTATTATTTAAAACTCAAATGTTCTTATTCAAAATAGGATTTGGAATCTTAAGGAAAGTCAGAAGTTATTGTAACCTTTACGATATATAACGCTTTAGTAACACAAATGTTTTATTTATTTTCTGGGATCATATTGTACCTAGTACTATAATATTAACAACTCCAACTACATGATGAGTCCTGATGATTGAATAGAATCGAATATATAATAATTGAAATAGCTGATGATAAGTTAAAAACTGCTGCGATGATGAAATGAAAAAGAAAATGGATTGATATTGAACCAAAATGCTTACAAATTAAATTCCAATAAAAACACATTCACCTTGACTGCCAAATCGTTTTGTACAAGAGTCCGTAAGTGCGAGGGAGCACGCGATATTGAGAATACTCCTCTCTCGAAAGAAATATCCAAACATAATTAAAGTTGCAATGTCATTGATACATTTGTAGTCTGTATTAGTTTCAAATATAAATGGTAAATAAAAGCCGTTTCATAATTTAGTTTTTGTAATAATTGGAAGTAAGTAGCGTGCTAACACGCCAATTGCACTGGAAACGGTACGACGTATCACCGTTATTAATTATTATTGTAAACGTTCAAACTGTACTGCCCATTACAAATACCTCACTGTGCAATTTTCCACAGCGGACAATATAACAGTAGTTTTGCTTCTTAAACAGCAATTTATTCCATTGAAATGTTACAATTTAAGGACTAGGCTAAAACATCGTTTTAAATGAATGAAATTAAAAAAAATATATAAAAAAATTTTCCTCAAAAGACTATCTACAAGATTACCCTGGGGTATTTTTTTTTTGGAAAATGTATATAAAAAGTTATAGAAGAAAAAATTAATTTGGTATAGAAATTTTCTCACTTGTTTCCTTATAACTTCTTTAGTTTAAAATTTAGAGCAAAAAGTTACATGAACATAATTGTAGACAAAGCGATTTGCTACAAATTATTTCCTTACGAATTTTTTGTAGGACGCATAGTTTCCGAGATATCGCGAAAACGGTGTTTGCACCCCTTTTTCCAAGATGGCGGCCGGGGGACAAGGCCGGCAACCCCACAAACTTGAGATTAAGCTTCTATTGACCCCCCTTACATGTCCCAAAAATAAAATTGCGTCCTCTAAATAATGCAAAGCTCATGTAACATTTCAATGGACTAATTCTGAGCATCTTTTATAAGCGATACTAAACAATTAATTTACTAATAGAGTCAATGATGCGACGAATAGATTATTAACCTACATTGTTGAATCGAAGCAGCTTTATAATGCGGCAACGGCGAGAACAACTTATTTGATTGCTATCAATTCCCATAACTTTCTTCATTACGACGTTGAATGGGAAATGTAAGAAAATTATTTTTATGTTTACCGTTTTTAAGAATTCTCGATGAGGTATAATCCTGATTTCTCTGTAGTTTAATTAATTAAAATCGTAAGCTTTAAAGGTATATTTACATTACCTTTAGTAATAACGCAATAAAAATTATTGTTTTTTTTTTTCAGAAAGCTTCGGTGCTCGCTAGAATAGAAAAATTTACATTATTTGTATGATGTTAATGATTAGCTATATCAACAGTTATTTTTACTATTAATTTCTTTGAACTCAGAATTCTATTTAGGTAGGTAACTTTACTTCTTTGATATTCATTGTTCTTTTATCAAATGGCTATCATATACATAGTATTTAACTAATAATTAAAATTAAAGTGTTAAAAAAGCATGGGACGCATTTCTTTGTAAGTCAGCCTTTGATGGTCTTTTGATCACATCTACTGACACAACAGAGCGTGATCGTCTTTTGGTCGTTACACAAAATGAGTCGGGCTTTTGGTTACAAGCCTTGCCTTCTGCGCCAATTGGAACGCTATTTGACAATATGATACTGTCAATATGCGTATTACTCCGGCTAGGTGGCGTTCATATATATGCCCTTGGGCGTCACGGGTTATTCTGTAATATAATTCTGCCTAAAATCAGCAGGTCGTATCAGTCGTCACGCGTCGTCACGCCTGCATGAAGTAATCCGCAGGGCATTTGCCGCTTTTAATACACCAGCCGTTTTAGAGCCAAATGGTATTGCCCGCCGCGATGGCAAGCGTCCCAATGGAATGACCCTGGTGGCTTGGGCAGGGGGAAGGGCACTGGTGTGGGACGCGACTTAATTTGGCTCCTTCTCATGTCCAAGTTACGTCAATTGGGGCTGGGGCTGCTGCTTCGGCTGTCGTAGACAGCAAGCGTCGTAAATATGTCGGTCTCAGTGAGATCGACCACATCTGTGTGCCGTTTGGTGTCGAGATACTTGGCCCGTGGGGCCCAGAGGCACGGAGGCTCATCAAGGCTATTGGAAACCCAAGCGCTGGCTGCTATTTCGGTCAGTTGAACAGCCTAGCTATCCAGCGTGGAAATACTGTCAGTATTCTTAGTACGATTCCCCGTAATGATAGTTTTATTTTAATGTAACCATATATATGTAATGATCAATATAGTTAAAAGATTTGTTCTGTTTTAAATAAACTAATAATATAAATGATTAAATTTACCTATCGATCATGGATTAAGACACTACCACGTTGAAACAAACAAAAAAAACTCTACAAGTTTATATTATTAGTATAGATTAAAGATAATCTCTATTTAAACGGTATGTTAAGTCTAAATAAGATTAAGCGCACCAAAAGCTTTCTGTTTATAAGTTTGTGTTAAAACAATTAACGAAAGGCTACGATCGTTAAGTTGAACAACACAAATCTGTGGTATTGCTATTTTTATCGGCCATTAACTCTTATAGCAGTAGTAACGGTCTGAATCGGTAAATATTGTATCTTATAACGATAGAAATGACGCCAATATATTGATTATGGTAAAGTTGCATTTTATACATTAATCTAATATTGTTACAATAGAAATATCTTTCTCGCATCAGACGTAGGATTAATTGAAAATTATGTTTAATGATTCGACGAAACGAATTGTAATGAAATCATAATTTCGTCAAACAGTAATAGTTTTTATGTAAATATTATCAATCTTAACATTTTTCTGTTGTCCTACGAAATACATGACCGAAAATTAGCATACATTTCAAACTACATATACCTAATGTATAAATTTAACAGAAAGGTCTGTTAATGACATTGACGGACCAGACGAGCAAGTCGTACAGCTGATGGTACCTAATTGATACGCCCTGCCCTTTGCAGTGCATTGCCGCTCAGGATTATTGAAAAACCCAAAAATTCTGGGCGGCACTACAACTGTGCTCGTCAACTTGAGACATGAGATGTCAAGTCTCATTTGTCCAGTAATTTCACTAGCTACGGTCCCTTTCAGACCGAAACGCAATAATGTTTACACCTTCACGGCGTGAAATAGGCGCCGCAAAGGAGCCTCCCACTGGTTGTAAATGTGAAAGGATATTTGAAATAGGATTGATGGATTTGAGGATTACTTTACATACATCAGTTATAATAAACTATACGCTCCTTCTATATAGGTCTAGGTGCTGTTGCCGAAAGCAGATTGATTAATTACTTTGATATTGTGTTACGGTAGCGTCGACGCACGTTCTTGGACGGATGTATACACGAATACTTTTCTTAAACGGCTCTCATTGCAGAGCAGCTTCCAATGAAAACTACATCAGGAAGCTAAACTCAAAACATAGCAGAAATTATAATACTAAACATGCTCTCAGTTCAAATCTACAAAGAGAAACAATAACATATTCCGATAACTGGCACACAGATTGACCACTTGGCGCTGCGAAGAGACGCCTTCCTTCATTGTGTGTCTTCTAGCGCCTTTATAACGGGGAGTGTTCTGAAGAGCTTTTTCACCTGATTCCTACCGCTGAATTTAATTTTCATCCTTATCCTGCCTACGCACAAAATCAACGATTATCTTAATGTTTTTCATTATAAAGATAGATGATACACCGTCGCATCTTCATAACATAATTCAACCCATAACTATATATTAAAATATATACTGTTAATGAAGTTTTTCCACTCAACATAGTAGCTCATAGTTTTAATCGATTCGATTCGATTTATTTGTAAAACATTTTACAATGTTATTAGTTTTAGCTGCACTTCTTCTCTTTTAAAACTTTAAATTTTGCCAAACCTCAAGTCTACCTAATATTATATATATGATTATGTTCATTGTTACAGTGACAACCAGTGGGAGACTTTTTTTTATGGAATAGGAGGACAAACGAGCGTACGGGTAATCTGTTGTTAAGCGATCACCGCCGCCTACAATCTCTTAAAACACCAGAGGAATCACAGGAGCGTTACCGGCCTTTAAGGAAGGTGTACGCGCTTTTCTTGAAGGTACCCATGTCGTATCGTCCCGGAAAGACCACACAAGGAAGTTCATTCCACAGCTTTGTAGTACGTGGAAGAAAGCTCCTTGAAAACCGCACTGTGGAGGACCGCCACACATCCAGATGGTGAGGATGATATCCTAACTTGTGGCGTGTCGTGCGAAGGTGGAATTCGGCGGCAGGAATCAGGTTAAACAGCTCTTCGGAACACTCCCCGTGATAAATGCGGTAGAAGACATACAATGAAGCGACTTCTCTACGCAACGCCAAGTGATCCAGCCGTTCACAGAGCACTGGGTCCGCCACAATTCGAGCTGCTCTACGTTGCACGCGGTCAAATGGATCGAGCTGACACTGGGGTGCGCCAGACCAGGGATGACAGCAATACTCCATGTGTGGCCGGACCTGCGCTTTGTAGAGCGCTAGTATGTGGGCCGGCTTGAAGTATTGCCGTGCTCTATTAATGACGCCCAGTTTGATGACCGATGACCACGAAATGGCAATCGCTCGAGATTTCGAGGCTTTAAGGAAAGTGTTGTCGAAGAGCGGTGATACGACAAATGGGGTTTTTTGTGGTAAACGCGCAAACTTGAGTCTTCTGGGGGTTAAATTGGATAAGGTTCAATTTACCCCATTCCGCGACCTTCTCAAGAGAGGACTCGATAGAAGACACAAGTTTCACCCGGCACTGGTCGACGATTTCCCGAGAGAGACCTGCATGGCCCATGTATACGGCATCACCAGTGCTGTCGTCTGCATAGCAATGAATGTTGGAGGTGTCCAACATATCATTGATATGCAGAAGAAACAGCGTGGGAGATAGCACACAGCCTTGGGGCACTCCAGCATTCACGAGCTTCGGGTTCGAGCAATATCCGTCGACAACGACCTGTATGCTGCGCCCAGTGAGGAAGCTGGAGGTCCACTTGCACAAGCTCTCGGGAAGCCCAAGAGATGGAAGTTTTGAGAGGAGCGCCTTGTGCCATACACGATCAAAGGCCTTCGCTATATCCAGGCTAACTGCCAGGCCTTCCCCCTTGCTTTCAATAGCCGCAGCCCATCTATGTGTTAGGAAACCCGTATTGTCGGTCGTTGATCAACTGGTGACCCTCTAGGTATACCAAGAGCTGACGGCTAATTATGCTCTCCATGATTTTGGAGTGCAGGGAGGTAATAGCAATCGGCCTGTAGTTTGCCGGATTCCTTTGCACAGGATGCCGGCTAGATAATGGGTACCAAACCAGCGCTTATTAGCAGTAATGTGTAAGCGTTATTGTATTTTGATCTGAAGGGCGCCGTAGCTAGTGAAAATACTGGGCAAATGAGACTCAACATCTTATGTCTCGAGGTGACGAGCGCTTTTGTATTTACACTCAGAATTTTTGTATTTTTCAAGAATCCTGAGCGACAATGTATTGCAATGGACAGGGCGTATGAAATACCATCAACTGATCGTCCTGCTCGTCTCGTCCCTTAATTTCATATTAAAAAACAATATTCTCATACAACCCTTCCATACAAGCTCACATAGGATCGTTATCGTATTGTCGACCTCAATACTTATCAAGACTACTGAATCAACTGTGGACAGTTGAGCTTTTCCGACAATTCCATCAGTATTCAATCTGTGTTAGATTAGTTTAACACAGAAACATAAGAACAAAAGCAAGTAACTGCCACAGAATTGCTGCAAACATCTACAGAGTATAAAAAAGAATCAAATACAGCTTCCGATACAAAAACGTTGCAGCTTCCTTGCGGCATTACTTCTTAGAACTAATGAAAGATACGTAAATAAATCTGCCGCAGTAGGACGGAACTAACGGAACGGACCGCGAGCCGGCCGCGCTTTCACAAGCTTTCAATGACAGCGGAGTGATTGATTGAGGTGACATTGACAATAGCGTAGACAAAGAATTACATTACTGTCGCCCATAGACTTAAGCTAGGGTCTATAGACTTTGCTAAAACATTACAAATAATAGAATTTTATTAATATTAAAGGTAAATGTTTTGCATAAGAGGTGATTGAATTATTTTTAGTTATTTCATACTTTTTAGTTTTTGATGTTGGTAGTTTTAAACGTAGTTTTTTTTTATATTGTACTTTCTAGTGTCTAGTTAATAATTATAATAGAATTACAATTATATCATCCACGTAGACAAAAAAATTTCATAAAATGAATATTTTTATGGGGCCAAATTGCATCTATTCCGCATCGAACTAAAGAAGAATTAATCACAGGGAGAGATTAATCTCAGAGTAATCTGTGTACATGAATAAAAAATATATAGATCGAATTGAGAAACACCTCCTTTTTGAAGTCGGTTAAAAACTTAGCAGAGAGTGGTAAAACAATGCGAACTTGACTTTTGCATAGGGCTATCTCAGCACTCTTTCAGGTTTCAGGTTACAGAAACTTTATTTATCTTAAAAAGAATTACAAAATTGACTTACTGAGATAATACTATTCTAGTAACAGACAAAAAAAAACATAAATGCTACATAAATTAACAATAGAACATAAATTAAAAATAGTAACAAAATAACATCTTAAGTGACTGAAAGTACCTGCTTTAAGGGACTCACATATCTTATAATTTTTTACTTTTATTTTATTTAATAACAGAAAAAATTAAAATTATTGACTAAAATGACACTTTCAGCTATCAAATTACTATAAAACCGGAATCAAAGATGATGCAACGCATACACTGATCTACGTTTTACTTGAGTAAAGTCTAAGTACGCTCTATAGATCTCAGCCTTAGATTATACTGTCGTTTAGACAACCTGACGGCCCGATTAAGCATATTTTGATTTTTCAATGTGTGCGTTTGTGTGTGATTTAATATTCAAAATATTAAGAAGCATAGCTGACTTTTTACTCATTGTCCATAAAAAACAGTCACAGTAACGATAGATTCCGATACATTTTCTATCTTGCTGTATCTCCGATAGAGATATTCTTCTCTGTCTCGTGTATTGTTCGACTATATGATAATATATTGTAACAGATGTGTACAGGCATAAAAGAATGGCGGAGACTTGGCGGAGAATGGAGGAGAGAAATAAATAAAGGCTTAATAGACTTGTTCCAATGCCGTAAATAATTTATAAATAATAATAAAAAATGTACAGACCAACTGAATAAGAACAGGTATTGCCAGCACTCAAAATTGGCAGCAACAAAGAATGTGAACTGTCGATTTAATAGCTTATAGATTATAAAGTTTAAACTTGCAAAAATAAATGGACTAATGATTTATTGTAAGTAATTATTAATAGTATTGATATATTGAATGTAAAATCCAGCTAGACTTTCTAGAGTAATTATTCGAATATATTTAATTATTATTGTTCTTATTTTGAAGATATTTTTTTACACGTCAGAACATGGCAAAGCTTATTACAATGAAAAATTACAAAGAGATATCTTGTGTGTTCCTGTGGACTCTAAAACGCGATATTAAGGACTATTTCAGGCAATTTTCATATCAGCCTAGAGATTTCCTGGGATTTTTTTTTTTTTTGTTTTTTTGACAAGGACGCTAGGTCGTATTGTTATAAGATATACAAACTTAAGCTGGACTGCTACTCGGATGATTGGCTCAGTAGGTAAGAGCGCTCGGACGGTAACCGAGAGGCGCGACCGTGGTTTTGAAACCCGCATCGTTCATAAATTTTGGCACAGATTACTTAAAAATAAAAAACTGCTTATGAGATATCTATATATATAAAAATGTAATGCTGTTCGTTAGTCTCGCTAAAACTCGAGAACGGCTGGACCGATTTGGCTAATTTTGGTCTTGACTTATTTGTGGAAGTCCAGGGAAGGTTTAAAAGGTGAATAAATATGAAAGTGTTCGGAATTAAATAAAAACAACAAATTTGTTTTTATTTCGTTCGATATTTGTTTTGTATGGACATATTTTCTATGAGAGAATTTATTGACGCACGGTTTGACAGTTCTGCTGTGAAACAATTTCATTACAACAACAGGGTGCATATTTTACGAAATAATTCTTGATGATATGAAATATTATTGACAAATTAATAAAAAACATTATTTTATTTATTATATACAGAACAACGTCTGTCGGGTCAACTAGAATATTATATAAATAAAATAGAAATACTGTTCGATTGTATCACGTCTGATTTCTATTTCATTTCATTTTGTATATTAAATTCGAGACTCATGCTTCACGATACGATTTATAGTAACTGACAGTGGCTATTATTCTTTTTTTTAATAATATTGACACACCTTTACTCATATAATGATGTCCCAAACTAGGCATAGCCTGTACTATGGGTTCAAGACAACGATATATGTAATACAATATACTTACTTAAGCATACATAAATATTAATAAACATCCATGACTCGGAAACAAACATCCATATTCATCATATAAATGTTTGCATCTACCGGGATTCGAATACTAGCTCAGTAGGCAGGGTCACTAACCACTGGGCTATATGGGTCGTCATTGTATTCAATTTATAATAATATAACGCCCATCGTTCCAACGGCTACAAAATTCAGATTCAATTCCGTCAAAAACGTAGACAGTCATTATAGAGGAGAAGACATTAAGAGATAAAGAACCATTTTATTACACCTATAATTCACACAATAAAACGGCCAATCATCCGTATTTATGCCCTGAAACGGTAGCAAATAAATAAACCGTTGTTACGACCGGTTTAGTTATTCTTGGACAATTTGTCATTGATAAACAAAACGAACAGCCTAGCGAAACACTAAGAAAAAAGCGATTCACTCGGTTGTATGAAACGTGCAGTCAATGATAGATTGACAGATGACGGATATAATCTTGTAAAAATCGCAGATGGCCGAACTCCATTTCGTTTTAACGCAACTGTTCGCTTTCAAACTTAGCCGGATTATACTTCGTCGCCAAACGCCATACTGTAATTACTACTATTTCAAACTAATGTCAAATGACTGCAAGTGTCATACGAAACTAAATTTCAATTTTTAATTATACAGTCGCGCCTCTTTTTACTTAGTATATACATCCTCTTTGCAATCAATTGTTCTAGCTGTCAACGTTCGGGCTACGTCATCAAGCGGTGGAATAGTGTTATCACGCGATCGCTTGCACTCTTATGGACGTAAAGACGCGCCGTGGTACTGTAAATGACTTTGTCCAGAATATATATGTGCCTCAGGCTTGTACGCTGGGCACCAGAACAATCAGCTTGGAATTGAATATAAATGACCCGAAATTCAATTCAAAAATAAGAGTATAATTTTGGCTACAATTTTGCACTATTTTGGCTTAGGACAATGGCCTTAATGATAAGTTTTTTTGGATAATCTGATGCAACAGTAAACGTACAAAGACATAGAACCCATTTTGGAACAAGTATCTACTTTCTGCCTTCTAGAAATGATTTTCAAGTGACACTAAGAACATCAAAGTTGTCACCTTATGACAGGATAGTTTGCTAATCTATACTCTTATACGTAATATTCTTCTACTATCCTGTTCAATACCGGGATAATATATAATATGGTTAGTGACCCTGACTACTAAACTAGAGGTCCCGGGTTCGAATCCCGGGAGGTGCAATCATTTATATGATGAATATGGATGTTTGTTTCTGAGTCATGGATGTTTATATGTATGTTTAAGTAAGTATAAATATATCGTTGTCTTGTGCCTAGTTTTGGGCAAGATAATTTGAGTAAAAGTGTGTCAAAATTATTATTATATCGACAACAATTCCGATTAAACCAGTTTGGGTTAAGCTTGTATTTAAAAAGCGGTTAGTTATGAATTAAAAACTAACTAAGTACATGGAATTAAACATAATTCCACTATTTAATAATCATAAAAATATTGTAAAAGCTACTTGATATTAACCTTAATTGTCAGCTTCGTTAAAAGTAACCCAAACGACACGCGGTTACATAATTAGATCGACATACGATATCGCCTTAACCGAATTGTTACGAAATTGCCGACTTTCTTTATATTCCGTATGTAATTACGGGTTTATGTGTGGCGTTCGAACGGCGTGCCTCACTTCCTATTAATTAGACAACGATTAATAAGAAACATATATTTATCACTGTTTAATTCCTTGAGTACACCAGGGAATAAATCTTGAATGGTAAGGTTGACAAAGGGACCAGGTTACCAATGGGAGGCTCTTTTGCACAGGATGCCGGCTAGCTTATGGGTACCACAACAGTGCAAATTTTTTGATTTTATCTCACTGGACACCTAGCAAAGCCTCAATATTTATTTAGGAATATGAAGGTTACCTAAATTCGTAATGTATTGAAAGATGTTTTTATCCCAAATTATAGTAATGCAAATTTTCTACATTTTGATATTACATAGTTGATACTACAAGATATCAATTTTATTACTTTAAAATAAATCATAACACAAAATGTTTTTAAGGAAAGAACAATATCTCTATATATATACTAGCTGACCCGACAGACGTTGTTCTGTAGATAATAAAAAAAACTGTTTTATAGGAATTTGCCAATAATATTTCAAAACATCACGAATTATTTCGTAACATATGCTCGTTGTTGTTATAGTGAAATTGTATCACAGCAGAACTGTAAAACCGTGCGTCAATAAATTCTCTCATAGAAAATATGTCCATTCAAAACAAATATCGGAAATAAAAATAATTATGGGTCCCAAATCGACTAAAAACTATCCTATATTCTCTCAAGTTGCACTAAACTGCACTCCATGAAGTAATCCCCAAAATCCGTTCCTTAGTTTAGGAGTCCATCGCGGACAAACAACGTGTCACGTAATTTATATATATTAAGATATATAATGAAAATAGTCTTTTTTTGAGGCTCTTTCACGCTCGCTAATCCACTGATTGTATGGACATGAAACTACCACCATTAAAGTAATGACTTGTACAACACTATAAGTTAATAGTGATTGCAATAGTGCAAAGGTGTGTGTGTGTGTAGACACATAGAGATCTCTAGTATAGCGAATTTCAACTTAGATATTGTAAAACTTCAGGCCATTTCTTAAATGTTATCCCACTTATATTATAAATGTGAAAGTTTGTATGTCTGGATGTATGTTTGAACTTCTTTAACGCAAAATCTACTGAATAGATTTTGATGAAACTTTACAATAATATAGCTTACACACCAGAATAACAAACAGGATATAATTTATAAAATTATAGTGTGAATTATACAAAATATAAAAGAAGTGTGATTGTTACTAATGAATAAAACTAGCGCCATCTCTTATCAACTAGCAAGCAAAAGATCAATACAATTTATATGGCAAAACAACGTTTGCCGGGTCAGCTAGTATCACATAATATTTCCACGATCCATGAATATAAAACTCAAAGCCATCCTTTCACTTTAATATAAATATCCGATTGATTTTTAAGAATGTTCAAAACTTGAACGAACAAAAAACTAATAGGACATCTGGATTCGAACCGGGATCTTCCGCTTTCCGGATCACCCAATGTCCCATCTGATCTATTACAGTCTTGTACATAGTGGCGATATTTACCTTTGTATCCTAATGTTATTGTAGCTGTTTCTCATTAAGACACGGATAAAACTACATTTTTTTTAATGAAACCTAGCTAGATCGATTTATCGCCCCCGAAAATCGTTGGAGCCCTTTTTAAGATACAGATTATACATATACATACACAAGAATTGCTCGTTTAAAGATAAAAGATTAAGAAAAACTTAAACTATAGACACTAAAGTAAAACAATATCCTAATTTAAAAACAAAATTTCTTTATCTGCGAGTTATTCACATCGTATAATATACCTCTAATGGCTTTTCAGCACTTGAAAACTAGCCAGAAACGATAAAATGCGCATCTGGTTATACGTGAGTGTGTTCAACTTTGATATATTACTCTCTTTAATGCTCTTAATGCCAAAATGAGTTAAAGTATATCTTACGGTTTTGTTTACAATGCTTATCTATTAAGTTTACCCTTACTCGCCTCTTACGACTACTTTGGGACTTCCCTATTCTTTTTATGCCCCGGGAAAGCACAGGGCAAAATACTCAATTAATACTCCCATAAGGAGGAGGATGTGAGGATATCATCCCCACCATCTGGATGTGTAGTGGTCCTCCACAGTGCGGTTTTCAAGGAGCTTTCTTCTGCGTACTACAAAGCTGTGGAATGAACTTCCTTGTGCGGTGTTTCCGGGACGATTCGATATGGGTATCTTCAAAAAAAGCGCGTACACCTTCCTTAAAGGCCGGCAACGCTCCTGTGATGTTGCAAGAGAATGTGGGCGGCGGTGATCACTTAACACCAGGTGACCCATACGGTCGTTTGTCCTCCTTTTTACATAAAAAAAACTAACTTTAGTATATATTAGTATATAGATTCCTCTGGTCTTAAAAAAGAGTATATACGCGGTGATCACTTAACGTCAGGTGACACGTATGCTCGTTTATCGTCCTCCGTATCAGTTCACGATATATTATTCCTTTTTGCTTAAACGCTTCAAACATGTCCGAATTAAATACTAATAAATAAATAAATAAATAAAATAAAAAAGCCTTTATTACTGTACAAATTTTACATACTCGGTACTAAAATAGTAAAAAAGTGCCTCTAAATGCTATCGGCAAACGGTTTTTACTGTGGTACAGCTTGTCTTCCGACATAGGCCTCCTCCAAAGATTTCCATTCTGTCCTATCTTTTGCTATACGAGTCCATAGTTGCCCCGCTATTTTCTTGATGTCGTCTTCCCATCTCATAGGCTGTCTACCTCTATTTCTTTTGCTATCTAGTGGTTGCCATTCAGTTATTAGTCTTGCCCATTTCTCTGTCTTTTCTCTTATCATATGACCTGTCCATTTCCATTTTAATTGTTTGAATGTTTTGTATGCATTCTTAAAATTTGTCTTCTTTTTAATTGCTTTTAATTTCACACGAATTAAATACTATTTAGTACAAAAACAACTTAACTGTTGTACATAAGCAGCGAACATAGAACATAGTACCTCCCCCTTACTAGAGATAATAATAACAATACTAATGGACACTTTTGTAGTTTTACTCTACTGAGTAAATAAAGTTAAAATTAAATTGCTTATTAGCCTAAGGTTAGATTTGTACTGCATATACGTAAACAATTTTAAAGTTTACTATGAGTTTTAAAGCTTTATGAAAACAGCAGTTTTATGAATTTTAGTACCAAGTATGTTTGAAGGTAATATAGACTTCAACTTTCGTTAATTTTACTTTTAAATACACAAATAAAAGAATCTGCTATCGCTAGAAATAGAACTGAAAACCAACACATAAATATTATGAAAATTCATCGAACCTAAACCATAAACTTATTAATGTGTAAACCAGTAAAGATGTGTTAAGTTGTGTAATATTGTATATTCGACGAAGTTGTAAAGTGGCTCTCTTCACCTGACCTTGCATAACGTATCTGCGTTGCGGTTTCAAAATATAAACGTATCTAACATCTACTAAATTCAAATTCTGAGAATCTTTTAAGATTATATAAACTCTTTTTTATGTATTAATTGTTTTTTAACTATTTAAATTATAAACTACGACGTAACTGGACGACAATGCAACGGAAGCGGAAGTCCGTTACGGCAAGATGGCGTCACGTTTCTGTACCAACCAGTTTTTGGTTTCTTCGTCCATTATTAGGACATGCGAAGGGTTCGCGCCCCCACAGCTATATTCGTTAATATTCAATAACAACGCCATATTGATATGTGGCAATTAAAAATAACTATTAATAATAATATTTAGTATTCTGTACCATCCGGTTTCTGGTTTTTTTGTCCATTATTAGGACAGGCAAGGGTTCGAGCCCATACAGCCATATTCGTTAATATTCAATAACAACGTCATATTGATAGGTGGCAATTAGAAAATAACAATATTTACAATTCTGTACCATCCGGTTTTTGGTTTTTTGTCCATTATTAGGACAGGCAAAGGGTTCGAGCCCATACAGCCATATTCGTTAATATTCAATAACAACGCCATATTGATATGTGGTAATCTAACATAATTTCAATTATTTTATTTATTGAGTGAAAATTTTAAAACGTGCAAGTGGTATTATGAATAATAAATAGAATATAAAATAAAAAAAATAATAATCAATTAAATGAAATGGCTGAATCCCAGAAACATTTTACTCTTTCATCAAGAAATAAGAATAAAAGAGACACTCATAAACCTGATAATGACTTGAGCTGTAAAAAGTGTACGTGTTTATTTATAATGAACCAGCTGACCTGGCAAACGTTGTTTTGCCATATAAATTATAATATATGTACACCTTCCTTGAGCTTCAACGAATCTATTACAAAAGATTTCATTGAGATCGGTCGAATAGTTTAGGAGTTATTAGGGAACATACAAACATACATTATCTTATATATATAATGAATAAGTAATATCAATATAACGCTATATAATTCTTTGTGACATAAATAAAATCTCACTTGTTAAAATAAAATAAATAATTTTTTTTTTTATTCTAAGTAGAGAATGCCAAAATGCCAACTTTGCTCAAATTATGAGGTTATATCGTCAGTGTATCCGAGAAAAACAATAGCAAAAAAATCTAACAATGCTCCTAGCTCTTCAGCAATACGAGAGTGCTTAGTTGGTAACAGGACTTTAATTAATGTATACCTATATATAATTTTAATGTATTTATGTATTTGTTTATTATTCCTAAAGTTAATTATTATTAAGTTCTACTTCAATCGCGCGTAAAGATAACACGCAGACGCTTTCATTTCTTAAAGATATCTTCCATAATTTCTCATTAAATTTAATTAATAAACTTTTTATATTTTTACAACACAGATACACGAATTTCGTATACTCCATCTATTATAGTTTTGTTAGAACGCCACGAAAACCTCACTTGTAAGACAGAACAGGTAACCTGTTGGTTTTTATGTTTTATTTGTTTCATATATAATTAATAAGATACCTACTTGTTCTGTATCATACAAACTGGTTTTGAAGAGATCCCTTAAAGCGATAAGACATCGTATCCACACTTTCATGTTTTTAGTGAATTACCTATTAAAATATTTATCATAAGTTTGATACGTAACTTAATTTTTGTAATATTTTATTATTATTTAAATTAGATTTCTGTATTATAAGCCCCAGCATTCTGTTTCTTTGCTTTGACACACAACATACACACACACACGCACGCACACACACATAAGTACGCAAGGAACTCTGATTGAAATAGTTTACACCCTATAGCCCCATATAAAAAACTGTCAATTACTAGAAAGGTTCCTGACCATCGTACAAAATACTCCTTACACTGTAAATATCTACTATAATGCATCTTCTAAACAACCTTTTTAATCCTACTAATATTATAAATGTGAAAGTTTGTATGTCTGGATGTATGTTTGAACTTATTTAACGCAAAATCTACTGAATAGATTTTGATGAAACTTTACAATAATATAGCTTACACACCAGAATAACAAATAGGCTATAATTTATAAAACTATAGTGTCAAACAAAATATAATATGTGTATGTTATACAAAATATAAAAGAAGTGTGATTATTACTAATGAATACAACTAGCGCCATCTCTTTTCAACTAGCAACCAAAAGATCAATACAATTTATATGGCAAAACAACGTTTGCCGGATCAGCTAGTACAAATATAAGGTTTGAATTCAAAGTCAAAGTCAATTAGTTAGAAAAACATACAAGAAACTCGGTCACGGCCATTGTTTTAATTTATTTTTAACGACAATTGTAATAAATACTCTGTCAAAATTTCAGCTTCTCAACTTATAGACATACAGACGGACGGACAATCGAGTCTTAGTAATAAATGGTAAACCTTAAAAAATGGCGAATAAGATAAATAACATTCTACCGTCATGGTTACCTGGTAACTTGAAGTAGGTTCGTTACGTTCGTCATAAGATACATAATAGCTTTAAGGGTAAATGTATACACTTTTATAATTAAGTCCCAGACACTGTTCAGGCATTATCTATAGATAAATCTAAATGTTTTATTAAAAAATGACTCTATCGTAAATCCTACTACTCCACAGCTTAATATCTAAGTGATCGGACAGCCTGGGACTAGATTATGATTGTTTTATAGCGATAGAAATGACAGTACCACAAAAAAAGACCACAAAAAAAGGATGCTGGGAGAGCTTCTTGGGCCGCTTCTTCTATCTCAGAGCGCCATTTGTATCCGAAGCGGTAGTAGTATCTAGTAGTTATTAGAAATGACATCCAAAATAATTCTAAAGGAATCAATTTTGAGAAAATAAATGCCTTTTGTGCCTTTTACAAGTGCAACATGTTAATACTTACTTTCCCTATATTCATTGTTTCGCAATTTCCTTTCAAATTAAACTATTAGTAATATCATTCTCGACTTTCCAATAGACAGAGCAATTATCTTTAACGCAGTTCAAATTCAAATTCAAATTAATTCAAATTCAAATATTTTTATTCAAAATAGGATTAGTATACTAATAACTATTGAATTATATTTATAATATTAATATCTACTGATGTAGATTGAAGTATAAATATATGCATAGTTTTTGATAAGAGATTTAATTAAGACCAAGGAGAATTTACTGATAAAAGAATACTATTTAGTTTAGTATATAGAAACGAAAGAATTTTCTTTCGTTTAAATACCTTTAAATTAGCACTTACTGTTACCAACAATGACGTTCTTACGAACTTAATATTGGGAGTTTAATAGGTTATTTATGTTTTTTAAAGTGATAACCCTCCCTTCTAGGATTGATACACAAATAAAATTTGAAAACAAAATTTTATGAACGGTGCTGGACTTGAACCCACGACCTCTGGCCAGTGCTCTGCCAACTGAGCTAACCGTTCGAGTGACGTATCGTCATAAAATCTTGTATGCTTTGTTCAACTCTTGAAGCCACAACCTGAGATAAATAATTGTTTAGATTTACAAGAGCGACATCTCAAGTCAATTTCCTAATATGCAAGTATTGGGGTTGTACAGGTTATCAACAGTAAAGTAGATCCTGTAGATGAAGCCACAACCTGAGAGTCGACACGATGCATACAAGATTTTATGACGATACGTCAATCGAACGGTTAGGTCAGTTGGCAGAGCACTGGCCAGAGGTCGTGGGTTCAAGTGCCGCACCGTTCATAAAATTTTGTTTTCAAATTTTAGTTTAATAGGTACTGTAAGTTTCTTGCCGCGTTTCTCTTCTATAAGTGCTGTTATTTTATAAAGCGGTGGTAGTGACTTAATTGACAAAAGAATTCCGAAGTTATCAGTTTTTAACAAAATAAAATGACTTTAATCGTGATTTGTCGATATACGACAAGAATACGACACTGCAAATAGAGTTAGTTCTAATGCTAGTACTAAGGAAGCCAATTGATTGGTCCCTCCAATATGAGCACATAAAAAGTATCCTAAAAATGAAGTGTTAACATGCGTAAGACAGGAATAGCAGTAAAAATATAAGAAACTTAACACCTTAAGTTGTAACGATGCAACTTGAAACTCAGAACTTTTGTTAATTAGTATTAATTGTGTCCAAATTTAAATCAATAGATTTTACTCTTATATTTGTTTTCTTGCTCTTCGTGTTTCTGTTTTAGCTCTTTTAAAAATTAATTAAAGTCAGGATGAAAGGCATTTGACAATTCAACAAGAAGTTATTTAGTCCGGTCAAATTAGACCAAAAAGTAGGGGTGAGGTTACATAACTTCACACCCAGCTGAAAATTTGTAGGATTGTTCAAAACACTCATCGATTCCACACATGAAAATTTTTTCAACTTTTTAATCGGTATAATTAAAAAAGACAGAGGCTCTTAGAAAAAAAGTATCCAGACAATTTCTATACATAATTATCTAATCTACAATTTTTGTCTGGGCTAATTGTATGATAAAACTTACTGTTTGGCTGAAAATCGCGAAGTACCCATCATTGTTATTTTTATATTTTAGCTAGACTTATTATTTTATTATTGTCGACATAATATTCTTGTGTAAACCATGTGTGACCTTTGTCCTCGAGTAATATTTTTTCTAGGATCTAGGATTCTACAGAGTTGGTAAGTAGATATGATAGGGATTCTTTAAAAAACACATCTTTAAGGTCCCCTGGAGAGTATTGAATGTATCTTTTTTATTTATGACGAGCAGGACGTCCTCGAGTACCTAATAATTTTTTCTAGGATCGATAAGGACTTTTTACATTTCATTTATAATGGTGTTTTGAACAATTCTACCAATTTTCAGCTGGGTGCGAATTTATGTCACCTGGGATGTCTAAATTGACCGGACAAAATTTTTCCTAAGAATAGAAGAAAATACTTTTTTA
This sequence comes from Leptidea juvernica, assembly GCA_949711755.1. Classification (NCBI taxonomy): domain Eukaryota; kingdom Metazoa; phylum Arthropoda; class Insecta; order Lepidoptera; family Pieridae; genus Leptidea; species Leptidea juvernica. Next base: position 1,201,564 of record CATIXQ010000041.1, on the reverse strand, counting down.
GGTATAAAGAAATATCACGAGTATCTACAGTTCGGAATAATATGTGTATTATGTTAAAACAAAACAATTCCAAACAGGCATGAACAATTCCAATTATCTGAAACATTTAAATTATTTCGATCGTTTAAGAGATCTATAGTGTTTGATTTTTAAATTGCTATTTTTTTCCGAAATTCTAAGAACAATTAGTAAGGAAGTAATTAATTATGTATGGGAGTGCCTCAGGGCGTGATTCTCGGAGGTGCGCTTTGAAATACTCGTTAACAGGAGGAAGAGATCTGACAATTTGATGACATCGGAAGTAATAGCGAGGTATTATATTAAATACCGAAAGAATATCTCGCGTGTTCGGTGCTGACGAGCTATTTAGGATATTTATAGAATACTTAGAATTATAGCTAGAGAAAATTTCGGCCTTGAAGAATTGCTTTTAGTCTGTCCTCTTTCTATAGAATAAGTCACATGATGGTTTGGTTTTTTTTTATGAAAATAAGGGACGAGACTAGCAGGACTCAAGTTCAGTTGATGGTAATTGATACGCTCTGCCCATTACAATACAGTGCCGCTCAGGATTCTTGAAAAACCCCAAAATTCTGCGGCACTACAACTGCGCTTGTCACCTTGAGACATGTTAAGTCTCATTTGCCGAGTAATTTCACTAGCTACGGCGCCCTTCAGACCGAATCACAGTAATGCTTACACACTACTGCTTCACGGCAGAAATAGGCGCCGTTGTGAAGAAGAAAATTTTGTTTTCAAATTTTATTTGAATAGAAATATAATTTGGCTAAGATAAAAAAGTCCCACACATTATTGCAAATTTAATTTGACGTATGAAATATCAGCGTACATAACTCAGCATTATCCAATCGGTGAGACGGTGACGGTAAATACAATGTTATTACAGCCCACACTGGCCGGGCAGCACACTTTCTTCTATTGAAAGAAACACCCGCCCACGAGTATATTGACACGAATCGACTCCACGCTTATTTCAAAATCGAAAATGTTATTTCCGAGTCAACACTCGGAACTGTTATGTAATATATAGAATGGTATAACAAGATGTCAATTGGGTAAAGCCGCGCTTGTAACCGAAGCTTAGCATATTGGACATAAATTTGTCCAACAATTGAATACATATCTATTTTTAGTCTTTCAGAGAAATCTTAATTACTTCTACAGCGTTGGTAAGATATGATATACCAGTGGGGCTCCTTTGCACAGGAAGCCGGCTAGATTACGGGTACCACAACGGCGCCTATTTCTGCCGTAAAGCAGTAACGTGTAAGCATTACTGTGTTTCGGTCTGAAGGGCGCCGTAGCTAGTGAAATTACCGGCAAATGAGGCTTAACATCTTATGTCTCAAGGTGACGAGCGCAATTGTAGTGACGCTCAGAATTTTTGTGTTTTTTGAGAATCCTGAGCGGCACTGCAGTGTAATGGGCATGGCGTATCAATTACCATCAGCTGAACGTCCTGCTCGTCTCGTCCCTTATTATCATAAAAAAAATGATAGGGATTCTTTAAAAAACACATCTCCAAGGCCCTCTGGAGAGTATTGAATGTATCTTTTTTATTTATGACGAGCAGGAATCTTGAGAAACCCAAAAATTCTGAGCGGCACTACAATTGCGCTTGTTACCTTGAGACATATTTAGACTTGAGAGTCTCATTTGCCCAGAAACACAATAATGCTCACAGGTTACTGCTTCACTATTTACTTTTATTACGGCTGAAATAGGCGCCGTTGTGGTACCCATAATCTAGCCGGCATCCTGTGCAAAGGAGCCACTGGTAAATCTCTTCTATACTGTTCATAAAAAAAAATAAACAAACTATAACACACTCAAAACAGAAGAGCCGTCGTTAAGCAATAGAATAACAGACCGAAATATCTCTCTGTGTGTTAATACCACGTCAAAGTTTCACGGCATAATTGCACTTCCCATGCAAACAAAGAACTAACGAACGGAGTCAATCATAGTGCAGGGAGCGATGGACACCAAGTTACCACCCACATTGTGCAGCCGTTTATAAAACGCATCGCGTTTCCGTTCTAAGTCAAACACTTGAATGCATTAGCGCATCACTTTCAAGATGCTCATTCGCAATACGCGTTGCATTGGAAATCAAACGCCGGACGTCTTGTCAAAACGTATACCTTACATATACCTTGGTGCTCCCAAAATAACTTTTATCCAATCCAAACAGAATATTTCACATAATAATAATTGATATTTCTTCAGTTAGCATTGTAGTAAGATGTACATTTAAAGGTATTGTTTCCATCGCGTGATCCTACTAGACTTCGAGTACCCCACATTAGAACCATTTTTCACCAAAAAAAACTGTCATTCTATGTGTGTAAATTTAGTTAATAAATTACCAAACGAAATAAGACAGGAGACAGTGTTAAATTTAAAAAACTTTTAATAAAATATTCCTTTTACTCAAAAAACGAAGTGGTAAGTGGAACCAATATTTTATATCTTAACATTTGATTAATTATTGTAATTGTATGTTGTAGGGTCTTTTAGGTATAGTTATACGTTGATTAAATTAAATATTTGCATGTCTGTCAAGACGAAGCATGTGCCTACTCCTAAATTTGTAACAACTTTACTTGTGAATGTCTCTGGCGAATAAAGAACTATGACTTTGGCTATAAATGTGTAACTATTGTTTTATTCTTTCAAATTAATATTTTCTTAACGCTGCGCGAATCCTAAAATTAACAGCGGGAACTATAACTTTTATATTGTTAACTTAATATTTAAAACAAAATCTTCATATAAGTTTTACATGAGAGACTTACGAACAAAATTTGCACAGAATTTTTTTAGTTTAGGAACGTCATGTTCTTAGTTGCCTCAGACCTGAAAGAACGGGCGAAAGATACTCAGCGGGCTTTTTTTTATAAAAATGTGGATTACGATGTTATATCGTACTATAATAATTAAAGAGCCTGAGGGTATTCGCTTCATTCCCAGTCTGTGGTATCATTAAGAAATTCGTTTATGCTATAGTAACCTTTCCCACGCAAACGTATTTTAACAATGCTTTTAAATTTCGTAACACATTTTTTTGTACATTTTCTAGGATCATATTGTAGAAGCATATAAATTGCCCAATAAAAGATTTACTAACTCGACTTAACCGAGTAGTAAGCATAACAAGTTTATGTTTGTTCCTCGTGTTAACATTATGATTTTCACAGTTTCTGGCAAACTCCTCAATGTGCTTATGAACATATAGAACATATTTAGAAGCAACTTTAAATTTTTCTCTTAATGATTCTTTAGGACCTAGGTTATAAATAGCGCAAATAGCCCTCTTCTGCAGCACAATGATGGTATTAATACAAAACCAGCGAAAACTAAAATATAAATAGGAAAGGAATAAGCACCAACAAAAAATAACTATTCACAAAAACTAGACTAAATTTAATCATACCTTTAACTCGATATCCAATTAGCTCTCCACACTGATTCTTCAGAAGTTTGATCTCATTATGAATATTCATCTCACTAGAGAAAATTTTCTGATGCTTAACCAAGTTCCCACTACTTTTAGCATCGGAGTGAAAAAACGATACCAATTTGTGCAGAGGACTCATTGTACACTTGAATATTGATGAGTTTATCACAAAAAATGCCACAAGAAGTTTTACTGAGTAACGGAATCAAATAACAGTCACAGACGGTGGAAACATCGAGACCAATAACCACGCGAACGTTTGTAAATTTAATTGTATATTATATTTTCTCAAATTCAATTAGCACAGAAGATAGTTGGCTTGTGTTACCTGGCCGGATGAACGGACAACAATGTCTTAAGTGCTTTGACAATTACGAGTTGCACAAAACTTTCAGTTGCCTCTCACCCTTAGAAAACAATTGGTCGTTAACATACAATCAGATGGTGGACAGAAAATCTAAGTGCGGGAATCTTTTGTTGTAAACATATAATAATTTTGTAATGTTCTTTGAGCCTTGTAAAGTAAATACCACGAAGACGTACATATAAGATTCAAGATTTATGTATCATTTGTCACGACCAGAAGGCCATCAACTTTTAATTAGAGATGCAATTCCGATGCAGTTCAGTTTAGGTAACTCAACTGAATCGCTAAAAAAACAACACGATTCATTATCCTCTAAGGAAGTAGCAACTTTTTTCGAATCGCTGACTTTGACACATAAGCTATCCAGTTTAGGTTGACATTTTACCTCATGGTACGAATGAATGAACGAACTAAATCAGTTTGCGATTCAATTTCTTGATTTGACACGAAATCATGGATTCAAATTCAAATATTTTTATTCAAGTTAGGATGTGACATCATTTATTGCAAGTCAAAAACTACCATCCATTCCAAAACGAATGTCTCCGACTTGAGAAGAATGGGCGCAACAAACTAAGCGAGCTTTTTCTTTTCATCAAAAAAATATGTTTAAAACGTAATTTTGTACAATTAAACTCATTATTTAACAGCCTGAGGGCTCCATTCCCAATATGTGGTATCATTAAGAATTTTATTTATGTTATAGTAACCTTTACCACACAAACGTATTTAACAATTCTTACGATTAACGTGTTTTGAACATTTTTGGATTTGTTCCTGTTTGGTCCCGCAAAGTTTCACCCCACACAAAAAATTCTTGTTTCGCCCCAGATTTTATTCCTGTTTCGTCCCGAAAATAAGAAAAATGAATAATTTATTATTTTATTCTTGTTTCGCCCCACTTTTTGTTCCTTATTCGCCCGGGTAGTAATTTATGTGTTTTATGCAACATGTTTTGTACGGACAGCATACAAAATATTTTAAAATTCATATTTTTGACGATAAATATTATTAATTAACTCAACAAGTTAGTATTCAATACCAGAAATCAATTAATGGAAACAGGAGCCTTTTAACTAATTCAAATTTTACTTATTCAAATTGTTATATAAATTGGTTTAAAAACTAAATATCTTTAAAAAACACTTTACATTTTAAAACCTTTTTATTAATGTAACTGTGTGATTATCATTTACCTACTTTATATTTTAAAACCTAATAATTTATGTTACTGATCTGTGATTTTGATTGTGATTTTTTTACTTGTATAGCGGTCTATATTAGGATGATAACTTTGAATTGTTGATAGAATAGTTAATAGACCTGCCTGTGATTCGAATTGTGATTTATTAATAAATATTCTTTATATTATGATGATTATACAATCTTATTAATCCTTTAAATCCTGACTTTTATCTACCGCTTTCTCCACCTTCATCTTGATGCATGGACTTCGGAATCAAGATAATTTTACTATGTACTTGGTCCGTTTATGATATTTTTGTGCCAAGTTTTATCGTTGTACTTTTGAGACAACTTAAGACAGCTGTGCCGCAATCTGCAAGAACATAATATCCTGTAATAGGTTTATGAACACCTTTCATGCCATCGTTTGGTCTTGGGTAAACTATTGCTCTTATATATATCTAGAATATTGTTGTAATTCACATTTTTTTTCTGGCTGTACAAAAGTAACATTTTAAAAAGAGGGACGAAACAGGAATAAAAATCAACGTGGGACGAAACAGGAATGTGGGACAAAAACCCGGGCCCAAACAGGAACAAATCCATTTTTGGGATCTTATTGTAAAAGCATATACCTACACCGCCCCACAAGACTTACTCACTCGACTTAACCGAGTAGTAGGATTTTATCGTTTATAAATGAAAAATTACTACTACTACTAATCTTATGGTTTCTCGTTATACTGTATTGACTATAATAATAATAATAGGTATATAACTATATAGGTGCATACCTATAATGTATAGCACTTAATGTATCACTATAGATAGAAATTCAAATTCCCCATTCGAAACATGGATCGCAATTCGCACATTATTATCATACATCCAAATGTTTAAAGTTTTCTTACATGTGAAAAAGGATTTCGCTTTGAATGTGTTAGAGCAATTAGAAATAATAAAACAAAAAAAAACATGTTTACTTTGATAAACAAACAAATTTAGTCCCTTCACCATTGTTACGTATCCCTTCCAGGGGTAATGCGTCACGAAAGCCGACCAATCACAGCGCGTCATTTCATGGGACGAGGCTATAAAATAGCGGTTTCCGGCTCATTTAATTCAGTCTCGTGCCATAGTTTGGCGAGTCAACATGTCCTGAGGATGCCTCGTGTAAAGGCGAAACACGTGTCAATTTGTTTAAAGACAAATATTGGCGGAATTAAAACTCAAGAAAACTTAAAACATTTGGATAATTATGGATTTCTACAAAGAAACGCCTAATTCGATAAATATCATTAATGTTTATGTACGTTATAATTTATACATGAGTTTTGAATGAAATAACTTGTTCTATTTTAAATATAAATATGCGTTTTAAAGGAAAGTTTTGAAATTAAAATTATTTTATCAAAAAGACATTACCAATACCACAATAATTAAGTAAAATTTATAAAAATAAAATAATTTTAATTACTTATTCAAAAATAGCTTATGTTTTATAATTTAGGCCATTTATTATGTCATGCATTTAGTCATCCATGTTGCTTCACACAATAACAATGCATGATAAAATTATTTCTTATTTGTTTATAATACTTTGTAAGTTTTGAATAATTTATTTAATTACGAACACAATATATTTCGTCAAAAGTGTGGGAAGTTTTATACAAAAAATACAATAAATTCAACAATATTATTAGTCAAACACGTCATCAGATACGTACTACTGTCAAAGAAATTATAATAAAAAAATAAAGATATGCTATTAAAATGAAATTGATTCTATAGTGGGATAACGAACATACAACATAACAAGCTGTATCAACGGCCACATTTGGAACTCCAAACTAATGACGAAATGATTGCTAATACTAAAACTAAAACTAGATTAGTGCACAACTTTTGAATATTTAATTTTCATTTCAGTTTTTAAGGCCATCAAAATAATATAAAATTGATTTAAAGTAATGTATTCATACATATGTGGCGCCATCTATGACATAACACCGTATTCAAATGTTAGATAGATGATATATGTTAGACGCAGTTTGAAATGTTTTACATAGATGGCAGCACACAACCACCACACTTGAGGGTATTGTTCTACTTTTTTAATATATTTTGTACATGAGCATAAAACGTAGGTAAACCTACCTTATACGTAATTCACGGCATAGACATATAGTAAGTATAAACGTAAGACTAATTAAAGATGCAGACTGTACACCCTATGTAATTTTATTAATTTACCTAACCTCCTAAGGCCACTAGACTTTTAGCTAGGTTAAATCTGAAAGATAAAAATAATCTCTGAGTAAGCTGAAAGGGCCATTTTGGAAAGATACTATTTTCTTATATTGCTGATATTTTAGACCAATAGTAAGAATTAGGTATAACACATGCACAATGAAAGGTAACTGTAATGTATCCCTTGGTTATTTTCGCAACAGCATGATGAGAAAAATTAAAATACCTTTCGCCGGTGTAAGAGAGCTGGGTCTCTGCGGCGTAGTCCTCACAGCCGTCGGTTTTCTCGGCGACGGTGGGGGGAGGGCAGCACGCGCTCGTGTCGTCACCGGCGACGATGACAGCTTCTGTACCACACCATTCTTCTTGGCTTGAAACCAAACATCATGTTAATTTTATCATGACACAATAAATTTATGTAGGGACGTAAATATAAGACTAAGAATAATGTAATTTTATCGTCATTGTAATTATGAATGAGCCTAAAATGTCTTTTCAGGGTCACCCAATGATATAAAGTAAAACTTTTACTTTCTATATGTATATATATAAATAGAGGTGTGTGTCCCTATATTTTACTTTGCAGCTAAAACTGCACGTCGCTTCCTCTCCCTCCTGTCCTTCCTTTCCCACGTTTCCTCTCCCTCCTTTCCTTATCCGAGATCCCCCCCCCCCCCTCTTATATTTATATATTATACACGTACTTATATACATATCTATGTATTTATTTACCTTAGTTTTAAGTTCTAGTCATTAGTCTTAAGTTAGGTTAAGTGATAGAAAATAGCCAGGTTTTCCAAGTTTCCTGGATTTTCCCCCTACAAACCTTAATCCTTATGTATTAGTTTTAAGCATAATAAAGTTTTATCCCTCAACACGTAGATAGGGTGATAGAAATAAGTTTTCTGAAACCTACATATATAAGGCTTAATTGTAAATTGCTATAATAAGTAGTAATATATTTTACTATCAAATATAGAAATTTGGAATAAGTTTTTTTTTTACTGCACGTCGCATAGTGTCTGTATGTCGCAATAGGTACAAGGCTCCCATCGTGCACTTTCGTGGTTGCAAGTTGATACCTATACGAAGCCTATAATGGTGTAAAAGGTATGGGGGTTGAAACATGTCATTTCTAAAAATGTGTGATTATCGTATCTAGAGATTTCTTCAATTATTTAGAAAGTTTTCAAATGTAAGCCTTTATTCTAATCAAATGAAAATATTTTAGAAAATTTGAGAATGATCTAGAATTATTTTATACATTATAAATAAAAATGACTCAGCGAAGCGGCTATACACAGCTAGTTTCAAAGTAATACTCTAATTCTGCCATTGCGGTTCTATTTTGTTGGAATCAGAACTAAACATCGAACAACTGTAACTAGATGGCGCTGCTTGAAAATGTTGAAATATAATAATATCATCATCTGAGTAACAACTAGAGATTTAAACTAACAAAATATTATTGATTAAAAAACCGCCAATGACCGGAAAATAAATAATAGACCTAAACCTATTATAATATTATTTAAAACAGAGAAGCACCTAAAGCAATTATATAAACCGTATTAAGTTTAGTTTTTGGAGAAAAGTAAAACTACAGTAAAAGTAAGTGGGTTCTATAATAATTAATAACTGATTATATAGCTGACTATATCTAACAGCACCTGGGACTAAGATACTGTCATACGTCACGGGCGTTATAATGGGATCCTAAGTGTAGCAAAGAACGCTAACATTATTTTAATTATTATTTCGTTTAGAATATATATTTGTTTTTATGAAAATAAGGGACGACAAGAGCAAGGCGTTCAGCTGATGGTAATTGATACCCCCTGCCCATTAAAATGTAGTGCCGCTCAGGATTATTGAAAAACTCAAAAATTCTGAGAGGCATTAGAAATGCGCTCGTCACCTTGAAACATAAGATGTTAAGTTTCATTTGCCCAGTAATTTTACTAGCTACGGCGCCCTTCAGACCGAAACACAGTAATGTATACACATTACTGCTTCACTGCAGAAATAGGTGGCATCCTGTGCAAAGGAGCTTCCCACTGGTAAACTTTTAATTCATTTTTTTAATTGCTGTTTAGTTTGCAGAGCCGTGAAGTGATGCGAGAGATCAAACTGCCCAAAACGAAAGGGATTCAACAACAGGCAATTAGTAAGTATAAACTTGTACTTAAATATTAATAATATCACTTTTAAGTGACATGACTTTTCTCTTGTTCTCTATTGGTCAAAATTATCAGCAAGATTTAAGATACTTATCAATCTATTAATTTTAAAAGCCTAATGAAATACAACCAATAATTTACCCATGAATCTGGATATCATATACAAAAAGAATTTCTCAAATGTTTCTGGTAGATCCAGAGATTTATTTGTTCAAACAAACATACACAAAAGCTCTTTAGTTTTTTAATATTAGATACATGTCATGTCTTCTTAAACAAGAGCAAACATTATAAAAGTAATGAATGTGTTAATTAGCACATACTTTAAGGACAAACGCAGGCGCTATTGTTGATACGAGTAGTTGACAGAGTTTCGTAACACATTACGAAACAAAACATATTGCATGTCGTTCTCGGTTCGTACAAGATGTAGAGATAAAAATTGTGAATGTGTTCTCTATAATTACGAAACACAGCTTTAGTCAAACAATAGCTCATTAGTGTTTGCGTTTGAGACTAACGTGTAATGCTAGTTAAGGTGAAAAACCAAAACCTAGATTTAATTTGACTTGACAAACCTATACAGCTATGTTAGGTTTGCCAACCGTTCCCTAAGATAGAGTATTGTACACCATTTCATATAGGTATGTGTACTTTATAATCTATAACACGATAAGAGTACGATAGAAGATTTTTTTTTATGAAAATAAGGGACGAGACGATCAGAACGTTCAGCTGATGGTAATTGATACGGCATGCCCATAACAATTCAGTGCCGATCAGGATTCTTGAAAAACCCAAAAATTCTGTATTTATTATTCGATTTTCTGTAGTTTAATTCTTAAGGATTCTGTTGTAAAATTATATTTCCACGTTTGGACGTGTACAGCAAATAATTGTTCATGGGACAGAGCACCACAGTGTAAAAAATGTAAATTACATACAGTCCATTCAATTTTAATATTAACTGCAGCTTTCGCTCCCAATAAGTACTATATACTAGCTGACCCGGCAAACGTTGTTTTGCCATTTAAATTATTTTTAGAAGTAGACCGTTTCTGGGACATTGCTTTATTTTTCTAAAATAAACGTAGCCTAAGTTACTCCTTATTACATCAGCTACCTGCCAATAAAAGTCGCCGGATTAGACGGAACAAACAGACAGACAGGCAGACAGACAAAAATTGTAAAAAATGTTATTTTAGTGCATATACGGTACGTATATGTATTCACAATATACATTTAGTAAAAAACGGTTATTTCAATATTACAAACAGACACTCCAATTTTATTTCAATATATAGATAATTCACACAATATTTTTATAAATTATAGCCTATATGTTATTCTGTAAGCTATATTATTGCAAAGTTTCATCAAAATCCATTCGGTAGTGATTGCGTTAAAGAAGTTCAAACATACATCCAGACATACAAACTTTCACATTTATAATATTAATAGGATAATTTATAATATTAATAGGATTTTAAGTGTAGTATAATGATGTTATTAAAATATCTATATCGATTTATAAATGAAAATAGAAAAATAAGTATATTTTTTTTTTCATATTTTAAAAGAATTTGTATATAGTCATAAAATGTATACCATATATGTATATATAACTGATAACTTAGGTTATATTACAGAGCGTATTTGTAATATATTTGAAGGTATTACGTACATTGGAAACTAAGTAAAAGAATTAAGCAGGTTATGGTTTTCCGATCTAAATACAATAACATTTAAGAATATTGCTGTCACTGTCTATCTAAAGGACTAATCGGAAAAATCGGACTTCAATGTTTTAAGATATTATTAAATCAATCCTAACTTCGAACTTAAACGTCCCCGAAATATTGAAAGTGAGGAATGTCTGATATGGAGTATTTGTTGTTCGTGAAAGTCAGCTGCAATGACCTCCAACAGACAAATGTTCATAATATGCACATGGTTATACACTTACTTAATTTAATTCAATAAATACATGTTAAGTTTGTATAATGTACGCAAAACTCAAATGTATACGAAAACATTTGTATTTTAAACGACTTGATTTGTTTAGATACAGGATTCTGCTTTAGGTGTGTTTTAGATTTTTGAAGTTATACTTCTTTATGCGCGTTTTTATGAAAAAATGATGAGAGTGAAATTTAAAGATGCGCGTGCACCACTGTATCACAAAAGTAACAGGTTGAAGTTGGTTCCTAAAATTTTCTGTCATTTGCATCATTCGTTATATTTTGTTTTGGTTTCTTCGTCCATTATTAGGACAGGCAAAGGGTTTAAGCCCATACAGCCGTATTCATTATTTAATAATTAATTGTCAAAGCCATCTTTGCAAGATTTTTATAAAATTGTTCATTCTAAAAACGTAGAATAAATAGCACGAGGAATAAATCATTTTAATGATTTTTGCTTCGTTAGGCCAAAGAAGTATAGCTTCTATATAATATACATAAGTTTACACACACACTTTTTTTTGTAATACTCGCATTACGGTCATGAAAATTAAAATATTTAAAAGCTTATATTACACTACGATATACTATAAGATAATAAATCCCTTGAAAAATCTATGACTTACACTTGCTATTACATAATGTGGTTGTAGAACTGTCATATAACGTTTCGTTTGATTCAAAACAAGAATATTTAACTGTGAAACAATGCCTGTTCCACTGGCGATTGCTATTGTCTTCAAAACGTTTACGCATTCCCCATATGAACGTTACTAACCCGTCTACTTCAGAAATTAAACCTAAGATGCAAATTTAAATATATTTGTTCAAAATAGGATGTGACATAACTTATTGAAGGTCAGAAACTACCACCCATTCCTATACAAATGCCTCAGACCTGAGAAGAATGGGCGCAACAAACTCAGCGGGCTTTTTTTCATCAAACAAATATGTTTACAAATTAATGTTGTACAATTAAACTAATTATTTAATAGTCTCAGGGCGGTCGCTGAATTCCCAATCTTAGGTAGCATTAAGAAAGTCGTTTATGTTATAAGTAACCTTTACCACACAAAAGTTTTTAAATTTTTTTGAATAACGTAAAATTTTTTGTTTTGAATATTTTCTGGGATCTTGTTGCAAAAGCATATACATTGCCCCACAAAAGACTTACTAACTCGGCTTAGCCGAGTAGTAGGCATTATAAGTTTATGTCTGTTCCTGGTGTTAACATTATGTTTATGACAGTTTCTAGCAAATACACTTATGTGAACATACATTACATTATCAAGAATATATTGAGAAGCAACAGTCGAGATGTTAATTTATTTGAATTTTGCTCTCAATGATTCTTTAGGACCTAGGTAATAAATAGCGCGAATAGCCCTCTTCTGCAGCACAAATATTGTATTAATATCGGCAGCGTTGCCCCATAGCAATATACCATAGGACATAATACTATGCAAATAACTAAACTCTAAAGTACACTGTAACGGCCGTTCCCAATATACTATCTACAGATAGCGATAAATTACTACCTTCTACACTCAGTAATTAGCTGTCAATAATCTGAAGCTGTCCCGATATACCCGATAAGTCGTTCTTATTGCCTTATATTGGGACGCGTGAATTGCAATTTCCATACAAACTTCCATCGCTGGTAAGCTATACGTCGTCCCATTGACAGACAGCGTGTACGGATAAGGTGAGTAACCGTCGATAAGTTTATTGGGACAGAAAAGTCAACGATAGTTACGATTTTTATCTCAAGTAAGAGAAAAACTGAATATTGGGAACGGCCTTTAGTCGCGCCGTATTTATGTCAGTTAATTGCCTAATCTTTATAAATATTTTAACTCAGTTCACCTAGTAATATACTCAACGTACGTGATAATATATTCAAATTTTTTTAAACGTGCAACACGGTGATAAACGCCGGTTTAATATGACTCGTTTTTACTAGCATGTCCAATACAGGAACTCATATATCGACTTCCTAATGGAAGGGAAATTTGTTGAGCAGCCAGTCAATAACACTGTAAATATTAATTGACTTGCTCTCTCTGGTTATTAATGCGACTCTACAATTATTATTTATAAGGACTATTTACAATTTAATCTTAGGTAAGTATATATTAAAGTTAATTTTTTGTATATTTTATGTATTCTCACCAGTGGGAGGCTCTTTTGCATAGATGACGGCTAGATTATGGGTACCACAACGGCGCCTTTTTCTGCCGTGAAGCAGTAACGTGTAAGCATTACTGTGTTTCGGTATGAAGGGCGCTGTAGCTAGTGAAATTACCGGGCAAATGAGACTTAACATCTTATGTCTCAAGGTGACGAGCGCAATAGTAGTGCCGCTCAGAATTTTTGGGGTTTTTCAAGGATCCTAGGATAGGCGCCGTTGTGGTACCCATAAACTAGCCGCCATCCTGTGCAAAGGAGCCTCCCACTGGTATTTTTTTTATAAATATATATTTATAAAAAATACCTACTTGTACCTATCTTTTATCTGTTATCAACATAACCCCTCTGTCATAAACTTATTAGTTAAATAAAATAAAATAAAAATGGAAATATACTTCCATAACTCATTACTTTATCCTAAAGTCGTCTTGTTAAGCAAAAAACTATTAACATTGGAAGGTCACGAACATGTATTGTACCTAATTAAGAGTATTGAAATCACTGCAGCCAAAAAAAAACAAGGAAATAACATACTCCAATGTACAATGGTCTTTATGGTCATCCACCAGTAATGGTAGCAGTAATTGGACTCACAGTTGCAGCGACGAACCCAGATAATTGTATGTCAGGAAAAAACGCAAGACGTAAGTAGAGATCAGTAAGTAATAATAGTTATGTTCACTCATCATTTAAGCTGGACTAATATTAATAAACGCAGACAGTGTTTAGATTATTTTTTTTTTTCGAGAGGAGTAAAATACATTTACGTATTGAAGACCCCGAAACGGGGCCCATATGTCGGGCTCTGGTGTAAACACCCCCTACCGACTAAAAACCTCCTCTGTGCTGATAGCCCTGAAGGCTTTTACAGCGAAGCCGGGTGGGGGCCTCGGAGGCCGAAAATGTAGCTCACAGGCGCTGGGCGTCTCTGAAGGAGAATCGAGCAATGTTTAGAAAGCTAGGTTCTACTTTTTATATTTTTTAACTTACGGTATATACCTACGTAATATTCTTCCAGGGCCAATTACCTATCGCCACGACACTTATTAGATAGATAGATAGACACTTTATTGCATACCAATATAGACTTAACAATAAAAATTTATATAAAAAAGATCGCTAATTACAGTCATTGGTACGCAATGGGCGGCAATACGCGGCGGCGGTTTAAGATATATATAATAAGGACAATAATATTACATACATACTTATGCTATATTATATATTTAATCAAAACAAATCTTATAACTATATTTACAATACTACGACTACATAAAATTAAAACTATCATTACGAGGAAGCGTACCAAGAATACTGGCAGCATTACCCCGTTGGATAGCAAGGCTGATCCGTTGACCGAAATAGCTGCCAGCGCTTGGGTTTCCAGTAGCCTTATTGAGGCGCGAAGATAGTATTTTGAACATTCTCCGCGCCTCTGGGCCCCACGGGCCAAGTGTCTCGACACCAAACGGCACAAAGATGTAAGACTCACTGAGACCAACATATTTGCGACGCTTACTGTCTTCGGCAGTCGAAGCAGCAGCACCAGCACCAACTGACGTAACATGGACATGAGAAGGAGCCAGAGTGTCGACGCAAGTAGCGTCCCACACCAGCGCCCTTCCCCGTGCCCAAGCCACCAGCGTCATTCCATCAGGACGCTTGCCATCGCGGCGGGTAATACCATTTGGCTCTAAAACAGCTGGTATATTAAGAGCGGCAAATGCCCTGCAGATGACTTCATTAATGCTGACGTGACGACTGATACGGCCTGCCGATTTTAGGCAGGATAACCCGTGGCGTCCAAGAGCATCTACCTGAACGCCACATCTACATTGATGTGGTTCATTCAGTTTTATACCTAGCCGGAGTGATACGCATAATAGCAGCATACTTATGCTTAATCTAAAAAATAAATAAAAAAAAGTAAATTTTCATACCTATACTTAATACAAAAATAAATACAAAACAAGCTTATTTGTAATGATTTTACAGAAAGAGCGCTTTAAAATACATCCTTGTACGAATTTCAATCTGTCAGGCATATATACTATCACAAAAAAGTGGTGGACAGCTACTGTTGTGTTATTTGTTGAAGGCCCACGAGATAACGTTTATGTTACGTTAGATAAGGGTCATTTATAAAAGCATTAAATTTTATTTTTACTGACTTTTACATTTCTGATTTAGACTGTCGACTATAATATTATGTTAGGGTAACTTATAAAAATTTCACGACCCGTATAGCCCAGTGGACTGTGCCAGTGGTTAGTGACACTGCCTACTGAGCTAGAGGTCCCGGGTTTGAAACCCGGTAGGTGTAAACATTTATATTATGATGAATATGGATGCTTGTTTCCGAGTCGTGGATGTTTATATGTATTTATGTATGTTTAAGTAAATATATTATAATTAATATATCATTGCCTTGAACCCAAAACACAGGCTATGCCTAGTTTGGGTTGAGATAATTTGTGTAAAGTGTGTCAATATTATTATAATACGCCGACAATCTCGCAGACGTCAACTTGTTAATAAATAAAATACGGACAGTAAGAGGTAGAGAGAGGGTTTTGTATGACTCACCTTGAGCAGAGGGTGGCTGAGTAGTGGTGGGGGTGGGCCGGCTTGGCGTACTGGGAGGAGGGGCGCTTTCCCGCTTTTTCCCATTTCCTGGAACATGGAAGCTAAATGTTAATAATGTGACGACGAAACATCACTTACATCTATGTCGATCGATCAGATAACATATCCAAAAAACTGACAAAAATGTTATCAAATTAATTTAAATCAAATCATTATTAATTATGAGAAAAAACTCAATGCAACTCTTTATTACATTTTCATCTATTTACAATATTTTTTAGTAAAATCTATGCATAACCATTAACATTTTCCTGAATCGTACTTTCATCACGCATCACAAGAAGTCATCTGTCATGCTATGGTAACTTAGAACATTCATTTTTTCACTCAAACTAACGCCATCTGTATGCCGATATAGAAACGGAATTTGAACCTTTGACACTTCTTATAAGATGTACAATATTTTAATTTATTGCAAATGGCGTCTGCTTGAGAACAGCTGCTTTTTACTTGTGCTTTTCGCAATTTGAAATACATAAACTTGTTACGTAGATTAATAATTCAGAGAATACTTTTAGTTATACTTGATTAAGTGTTATTTTAAACGAAGTAAATTATACAACAAAACAGTAAATAGAAAAAACACACGCATTCATGTAGAAAGTAATACACACGCATAGGAAAAGTTGCACTATCCGGCTTACAGGTGGCGCTAACCGGTAAGAAAAAAAAAGTGTCGAGTTGCCTATCTGTTTTAGTATATTATTACTCTTATCTATGCAAGAAGTGTAATGAAATTCCACCAGGATGACATTTCTATGCTCCTGCAACGAAGAGGCTTAAAACACAGGCACCCACCAAATGTTTTGAGTTTTCTTTAGTGTTAATTCCGCCAATATTTGTCTTTAAATTGTCTGGCACGAGTCTCATGCCAGTTTGGCGAGTCAACATCTCCACAAATATTAGCGTTACAGACAAATATTGGCGGAATAAACACTAAAGAAAACTCAAAACATTTGGATAATTATGCATTTCCGCAAAATAACGCCTACTTCAATAAATTTTCTACAGGCACCCACAACAAAAGAATAACGGTATAAGCTTACAAGTATACTACAACTTAGCGGCAAAAATAAATGTCGTGACAGCTGTGAACTGACAGTACAACCAGTTGGTAGACGAACACTGAACATACAGTTAGTTCTACTGTTAGTAGCCAGCCATTAACTGTTAAAAATAAATCAATATCATTTAAAGAAGAGTGTGTTCTTAGAGATGTTTTATAGCGGTTCTTACTTGATATACCTCAAGGCGAATATCGACAAACAAAATATTTGGAACAAACAACGAGAAAACTATTCACGAGTAACAATGAATTGTTTAAAGAATTTAAAGAAACTAAATTTGCAGGCAGTTGTTTTGGAATTCGCTATATTGGCTTATATCTAATATTTCAGCATCCAGTTGGAGCTTCGAGTGCCATCTTGAAGAAAAGTTTCTGCCCAATATTTCGGTTATAGAGACGTTTTATTTCCTCCAAACTTTTTTTTAAAAAATCTCGTTTACTATTTATTGTGAACCGGCTGAAAACTCTTAAATTAAATTGGATTAATCAATTTCTTTTGCCCTAAAGTAATACTTATTAAAAATTGGATTGCAAATTTAGTGCGATGTTAAATTCTATTCTTAATGGCCTATGGTCTTTGGAGGGTCCTTGTCGGGTACTTAATCTATGAAGGGTAACGACGACCCCAGATAGTTATCGTAAGATCTGATGACTCAGAACTTGGAAGCACGCAATATTGGCGTCGTGAAAATACTTAATGAAATATAATATTTAAAGTGAAATATTTATTACATCGCCTCAAATTTATTCCTCCATCCATCGCATGTCACATTACAACCGCCAACGGAGTAGGGTTGAAGTTGTATCATTACTTTTTATTTGATTTGATTAATTTCAACTACCTACTGCTTTCAAGTCAGGTTGGCAAGGTGGTCTAAGGCGCCAGATTTAAGCTCAGATTCCCGAGATGGAGCGTAAGTTCGAAATCATAGCTATCAAAGGGTTTTTTTTTATTTTATCAATAAGTGGTGATAAAATCTTTGACATTCATAAGTGTCATTTTGGCCTGAGTGAATAAATGATTTCTCTTTCTTTTTCTGCTACCAAGTAGACGATAAAATGCATAAATCATGAAATGTTCTATTTAAACAGAAATAAATAAATTGGATATTAATTTTGATCTTAACTGTAATTCAATCGGCGAACTATCATCATTATTATCATCTGCCGGAAGACTTCCACTGCTGGGCGTCCTCCAAAGATCTCCACGACGATCGGTCCTGCGCTGCCTTTATCCAACGTACTCCGGATCTCGATCAGATCATCGGTTCATCTTTTGGGGGCCTACCAACACAGCGTCTTCCGGTACGTGGTCGCCATTCGAGGACTTACTCCCCCACCGGCCATCTATCCGTTGAAGTATGTACCCTGCCCACTGCCACTTCAGTTTCGCAATCATTAATATTCAATTCGACGAACTCTAATAACCATAGCAACAAATAGACCCCATTTTCGTAGATAACTTAAACTTATTTAAATGTTTTATTACAAAATGGCTCCGTCGTAAATCCTTTTATCCCACAGCTGAATATCTAAGTGATCGGACAGCCTGGGACTAGATTATGATTATTTTGTAGTAATAGCAATGACAGTACATTATTGTATATTTTTTATTAAAAATAGCGCAAAAAATTAATGCTGGGAGAGTTTCTTGCGCCGCTTCGTCTCTCTCCATTCGTTTCCAAAGCGGTAGTAGTATATAGTATATTAGAAATAACATCAAAAAGAATTCTAAAGGAATCAATTTTGAGAAAATAAATGTCTTTAATATAAGAAATAATCGAAACCGTGGGCAATTTACGTGAACTGTACGACAATACCGAAGTGATAATAATGAGAGATTCTCAGCCGTACACTCGCTGCAGTATCTCGAGGTGAGATGACGTCGTGCACATAATCTGCTTAGTAGTTGTTACGGGCACATTCGGTGCACGTGAATACCAGCCTTGCATATGTAAGGTTTCAACGCACTCACGACCGCTGGGGCTATTTACGTGAACGCATAATTATGTTGACAATAGAATGAGAAACATTTGAACTGCTTGAGGCAAACATTAGTTTGACACGTACTGGCGATTAGCAAAACACATTTTATGAAATACATCGATGTCCAAAACACAAAAGAAATTATCTTTTTATATGAGAGGAAGCTACCGGGCTAGAGGCTCGTGAGATGGGAAATGGTGAGCCGCCCGTGGACATTCGTAACACCAGAGAGATGCATTGCCATTTTTTTATGACAATAAGGGATGAGACGAGAAGGACGTTCAGCTGATAGTAATTAATACGCCCTGCTCATTAAAATGCAGTGCCGCTCAGAATTCTTGAAAAACCCAATAACTGTGAGCGGCACTACAATTCCGCTCGTCACCTTGAAACATAAGATGTTAAAATCATTTGCCCAGTAATTTCACTAGCTACGGCGCCCTTCAGACCGAAACACAGTAATGCTTACACATTACTGCTTCACTGCACAAATGGGCTCCGTTGTGGTTCCCATATTCTAGCCGGCATCTTGTGCAAAGGAGCCTCCCACTGCCTATTTGTGTGTTGTCATACGAGTCTGTATATTATGGTCAGGCAAGTCTGCGACTACTAGACCAGACTGGAAATTTTGACAGGACTTCCACTGGCGTATAGCCCATGTTATAACGGAAAACTAGGGATACTTTTATTTCTAATAGGTATAAGAGTCTTGCACAAAATATTAAAACCATGTAATTGTGAACACAATCCAATTAATTGGTGAGATTGCCATGTAATCTACGTAGGTGAACTCGCGGTCACCACTCGTACGGTATGCAATAATATTAAGGCATACAATCTTTTGATGTCACTTTAAACACTACCACCGCTTTGGAAACAAATGGCGCTCTGAGAAAGAAGATGCGGCTAAAGAAACTCTCCCAGCATTTTTGCGCTATTTTTTAATAAAATATACAATATTGTACTGTCATTGTTTTTGCTATTAAATAATCATAATCTAGTTCCAGGCTGTCCAATCACTTAAATTTCAACTCTGGAGTAGTAGAATGTTACAGATCCATTTTTTGATAAAACATTTAAATTTATTTAAAGATAATGCCTGCACAGTGGCTGGGACTTTATTATAAAAGTGTATACATTTACCCTTAAAGCTATTATGTATCTTTATCTTTGTAATGCTACATTATACTCCATTTCTTCACACAGATATAAAACTGAAAACTCTTTGGTGCCCTTACTTCTTTTAATAATAGCTACGAGAGAACGTTATTGATGAAGTGTTGATTTACATCCAAGAAAATGGAAAAAATTGTGTTTAAATATGTTTCTCCGCTCTTTAAAGGGTAAAATTAGTCTGCCAGTACTAAGAAATGTGTAAAATTAAAACTAAACGGATTTATCTGTTAGCATGTAGATTTAACTACATTGATCTATTGTATTTTGTACTTACCTATACCACAGAACAGTTTATGTCTTTTACCCAATTACGTTCTATACGTCTGTGTATTACTGTTACCTATTCTGTGGTCTATACTTTACCCGATGTTATGTTATAAATATCATCATTATCATTATCAGCCGGAAGACGTCCACTGCTGGACAAAGGCCTCCCCCAAAGATTTTTATATGTGCCCTGCCCACTGCCACTTCAGTTTCGCAATCATTTGGGCTATGTCCAGTGACTTTGGTTCTCCTGCGGATCTCCTCATTTCTGATTCGATCGCACAGGGAAACTCCGAGCAAAGCCCTCTCCATTGCCCTCTGAGCGACATTGAGCTTTCTGATAAAGACCATAGTTAGCGACCACGCCTGTGTACCGTAAGTCATCATCTTCCTCTTCAGACCTTTTGAATATTTCTGCCAAAACAAAGTTTTAAAAGAAATGAGATCCCTAGAAGAACCTCTACCTAAGCTTCCTATATTTGTGTAGCGCATCATAGTCAACGAGCTCTACCTATAAGCCCTGACTCTACATTTTTCTTATCAACAGCTTTCCTTACTTGTATTTCTTGAAATTTGCTAGGGACATCTTATAGTAAAAAATTGAGAGTTATTGCATCATTCGGACCGAAGCTGACTTCAAAAATACAATGCAACTTTTAAAGTAAAGGGAGACAGTGCCTCAAAGTGGCCTTTAGCTCGAGTTGACAGATATGTGTAGAAGTACTCACATAATGTAAATTCAGAATGTTTTTAATTACAAAATTTATTTATTCTGGTTCTTACAATATTTTGTAACCGGTAGTTAATGAAGTAATCAACTGCAATAGTATTAATTATATCAATCAGATAATTAACTTTTAAAAGATTAAAATATGAGACAATTTTTTCTCATGTACGCCTTTCTATCAATAAAAAACAGACCTATAAACTATATATATATATATATATATACTACTAGCTGACCCGACAGACGTTGTTCTATACAAAATATATAACAATGTTTTTTATGAGTTTGTCAATAATATTTCTAAACATCAAGAATTATTTCGTAAAATATGCTTCCTGTTGTTATAGTGAAATTGTCACCAGAATGTCATCAGAACTGTCAAACCGTGCGTCAATAAATGTCCTCACAGAAAATATGTCTATACAAAACAAACATTGGAAATAAAAGGAATTATGGGTCCCAAATCGAAATAAAAACTATCCTCTCAAGTTGGACTTAACTGCACTCCATGAAGTAATCCCCATTAAAATTCGTTCATTTGTTTAGGAGTTCACTGGAAACAAATATCAGGACACTGGATTTATATATATATAAAGGTAAATAATAGTATATTTTTAAAAAACATGAAGAGTTATATCTTAATATATATATTTCTTGTGTGCGTGTGTATGTCACTGAACTCCTAGACGGCCGGACCGATTTTGATGAAACTTTCGGTGTGTCTTCAGGTGGATTCGAGGATGGTTTAGATTCACAATTGAACTACCTCCTAAACGGCTGGACCGATTTTGATGATATTCTTCTGTGTTCCAGTGAATTTGAGATTAGTGTGTGTCTTCAGGTGGATTCGAGAATGGTTTAGATAGACCTAAACGGCTGGACCGATTTTGATGATTTTTTTGTTTATTTCAGTGAATTTGAGATTGGTTAAGATTCTCAATTCCGTCCATATTATATAATTCTCCTGCTCATGTGTATATTAGTGCTGTAAGTAACTCCTCCTAACGGCTGGACCGATTTTTCAAATTTAAGACGTGTGTACAGGAAGACTGTCAGGTCCACTAGTATTATGTATAAATTGTTGTATGATAGAATAAAATAAGACACTTAATAATACTCTATTTATTATGTTCACTCACCTCTCGTTCCAAATGATCCAAATCTTTCTCTATTCACGGATATTTTATACTTTTTATCGTTTGGAACTGGCAACTTAGACGGATATTTCTCAGAATTACTTCTGTACAGCTTCTCTTTGGACCCGTGTGCCCCCATCTTCAAAAACTTGAACAGCTTCATTCAGACATAAACATATTTTCAGCACAAACAACAATAATCTACTAGGAACCCATAACTTGTAATATCATTCAGTTTCATTACTTTCGTCAGTGATTGCTGCAACTTTCCATAATCTCTGCGTTCGTAAACATTGCACGTTACATTATTAACCTTTTGCTTCAAACATGATTTCTACAGTGTCATAATTTTAGTTCCTTTCGAATTAAATGAATATTTTAATATTTATTAATTTGTATTTTCTAAACTAAAAGACCAGTGATGTAACATAAATGTTGCAGTTTTAATATAAATAAAAATATATTGTATTATTACAAAAAAGTTAAAAATGTGTTGAGCACTTGTTTAAAAAGGTTCTATGCGTCTGTTGTTTAGCGATCAACAATCTTTAGACATTGCTTATATATATTTATACAAATGATTTAAGTTTTCTTTATTGTTAATTCCGCCAAGATTTGTTTTTAAAACAGGAAATACGAAATCAGGCACGAGACGAGTCTCGTGCCACATTTTGGCGAGACAACACGACCTGAGGATGCCTCATGTAGAGGCGAAACACGTGTTGAATTGTTTTAAAAACAAATATTGGCGGAATTAACACTAAAGCAAACTTGAATCATTTGTATAATTATGGATTTCCGCAAAGTAACGCCTAATTCAATATTTTTTTTTATATATATATTTACACACGAGTCTGTCTAACTGATAGAAGATTTCTGGAAGATTTAGATTATATGATGACAGATAGATGACAGCTGACAAAAATTGTCGTTCATTTCCTTAATAATTGTTCCTGTACAAGTACAACATAATATACTGAAGTCAGTATATTTTGTTGTGCTTAACAACGTTTTAGTTAAACACAAGCTAAACACTGTTTTGTAATAGAAAAAGATAAATTCCATTTTAGACGTCGTTATTGTTAGGTCACTGACGTTGATATAGTTAAGTCATTATCTAACAAAACACGAACCTCAGCCATGTTTAAATAAATTATTTGAAATAACACCATTATTATTAATATAGGTCAGGAGATAATTGCGCCTACAAGAATATCTAATGAGTTAGTCAACTGTAAAAATTTTCACAATTCGAAAAATTGTGTTCTATCGATTTTTATTACAATGTGTCTATGACATGAATAAATGGCGGGAAAGTTTTTAAAATTCGAATATAACGCCAGAAGTATTGCTAATACGTGAATGTTTGTTTTCTTTGAGTCCACTGTTGCTCACAGCAGCATCTGTTTGTCAAATCGGACATTCATATCTTGAGCTACACGCGGCCAGCTAATGCGATCAACAAAGCAACGGCGATCACTGATATAATTATTGCAACGCTTTTAATCTATTTCTGTGTACGACTCACAGTGCCGTCCACTATACTCTGACCTCTTTATTTTACCACCGTTCTATTCGAGAACAACAACGAATAGAATCGGGATTTGTATCGCGGAGTTCACTTGATACTGGCCGCAAGGGACATCGTCTTCTTAGAATTGCTTACTCCCTAGTCCATCGTATTTATCAAAAATAATTAACAGAATGCGCTATAAATTATTCTAAACTAGATAAATGTTAATATGTAACTTTCTAGAAATATCCACGATAAACTTTAACATAAAATAAAGATTAGTGTCGAGAAAAGTATCGACATTCAAAATAATGCTGTGGAAGTAGCGGTTTTAAGACATAATGGCACAAAACATAACTAAACTGATTTAATAGGAGTGCGGAATGAAAGTTGCAGCTGTTTGACTAGCTGGGGATCTGATCATATTATTAAATATAATGTCTGTAAGTAAGACTAGAGAAAACTCAGTTTAATAATGTAATAACTTAAAGGCTAGATACAGAATTATTGGAACATATATCGGCTACTTGTATAATTTACTAGTACCTGAACAACCGAGCCTTGCTCGGATTTTTAAAAAGGTACAAATTTGAACAAAAAAAAAACAAATAGGATATCTGGATTTGAACCGGGGTCTTTTGTTTTCCGGATCACCCAATGTCCCATCTGAGCTATTATAGTCTTGTATATAGTGGCGAAATTTACCTTTGTATTCTAATGTTATAGTAACAGTTTCTCATTAAAACACGGTTAAAACTACATTTTTTAAAATTGAAACCTAGCTCGATCGATTTCTCGCCCCCGAAACTATTAAAATCGTTGGACCGGGTTTCGAGATTCAATATTACTATAATATTTCGTATTATCCAACTTGAACACATCAATCTTAGTCTCGGTTAATGCAATTGTTAAGTTACAAAATGCTATAAAATATGCATATATGCAAATATGCATGCTCCAGTAAATTGTTAATAATTAACTTTTTAATTCAACTACAAATCACTTTTTATTTGTATTTCCTGTACATATATGTATATATATATATATATATATATATACAAGAATTGTTCGTTTAAGACGTAAGAGTAAATCCGTTACAAACTTTGTAAATATTATTATTATATTTATAAATATTTACAGTATATATTATATTACTGATTTTCAAAATTAAGAGTTGTTTCATCCGAGGCCAAGTCTTTAAATACAGTAAAAAAAAACTTTTCGATATTTTATACGTCATTCTGAACGTATTAATTTGTAGGTAAGAGACTGCTCACATTTTCACTAAAAAAATTGCTTTACGAAATTCTTGAATATGTCCAGTAAAATGTTAGTTGAGAAAATTAATTGTGTGTCATCATGAACATACAATAGTATATATTTTATTGACTGAGAACTTTAATTTCATTTAATGTTAAAAAAATAATTGAATAAGGGTTATTATATACAATATACAACCTTTGAATACTGTTCAATTGATTACTTTTCGGGTTCCTTACAGGTTGACTAAAGAAATTAAAAAAAAATCTTAGATTTAATTATTATTATTTACATTACATAAAATGCATTATTTTATTAACATTAAAATTTATGTAATTATTACTTTTCTATTAATATTACATTATTTTCAATTCAATATAACACATGGTATACTTATAAATTGTAATTAATTTGCTCACTCAACTCTATGTACTAATTAATTAATATGTTATGTTTTTAAAGTGATAACCCTCACTTCTAGGATTAATACACAAATAAAATTTGAAAAACAAAATTTTAATGAACGATGCTGGATTCGAACCCACGACCTCCGGCGTTCCGTGCCGGTGCTCTAACCAACTGAGCTAACCGTTCGAGTACCGCCTCGTTATAAAATTCTGTTTGCTTTGTTCAACTCTCAGGTTTAAACTTTTATTGGTCAAATATTTATAACTAATATTTTGTTTTTTAAGTGTATTAAGTTGTACTGTTTGTTTCCCGATAAAAATAAAATAGAACTTCAGTCAACCGTTTTTATTAGTAAATATCTACGCAGTTACAAATGACAATAATTTCTGAAATAAATACTGCGCAATAAACACTCGCGTCCCAACCGTAGAGTACTGTACAGTAGTACTCAAATCTATATATAAACCTGTACAAAATTGTAAAGTTGCAATAAAATAAATTGGACTCAAGTGCATAACAATGCTCCTTACTTAGTTCGGAACGCGAGTGTCACCGGTACTCGATCTTTGCTATTTTAGACACGTTTTCAGGGTTAAATAACTTAAGATGCGCATTAGAGACGATGTTTAAATGTCCCTGCTCTAGTGTCGTATGCCCATAGAGTATATTTAGTGCTTCAGCGTGTCGACACACAAATAGATTACAGGAATAGACACGGGAACTATTGTGCACTGTTGTATTTCATAAAGCTATTCCATATTGCCCTATTTTAATGCTTACGACATTTTAGGGTTAAAGAAGGTGTAATTCCGGTTACTGATGGTAAATTATTACAGAATTAACAAAACTGTGTCATGTTAAATAGTATTGGTGTACAATTAAGAATTGTTTTTAATGTAAGTAAGGGACGAGTCGAGTAGGTATTGACACGCCCTACCCATTACAATGCAGTGCTGCTCAGGATTCATGAAAAACCCAACAATTCTGAGCGGCACTACAAGTGCGCTCGTCACCTTGAGACATAAGATGTTAAGTCTCATTTGCCCAGTAGTTTCACTAGATACTGCGGCCTTCAGACCGAAACAGTTATGTTTACACTTTACTGCTTCACGGCAGAAATAGGCGCCGTTGTGGTACTCATAATCTAGCCGGCTTCCTGTGCAAAGGAGCCTCCCACTGGTAAAATTTAATTTTGATACAGTAAAAGTTAGGGGTATTTTGGTGATTTTTTTTTTCGTAATAACTATAAAAAATAGAAATGTAAAGCAAAAATGAATTTTCTTCTCGTATTTTGTTGATATATAATTATTTTTGTAAAAATATAAGCTTAATATAAACAGTCAAGAAATAATAATAATATTGACACACTTTTACACAAACTATCTTACCCCAAACGAAGCTAATGTACTACAGGTACAAGACAACGATGTATTTAATACAATATACTTACTTAAACATATACAAATACATATAAACATCCATGACTCCGAAATAAACATCTATATTCATCATTTTTTGGGATAGAGTTAGCCTGGTTAACATGGATTGGTCAAGAAGAGACGATTCATGATTCTAGATTGACAATTGTTGCATAAAACATAAACCTAATTAAAATGATATTGTCCAAAATACTTTAATCACGCATGTGTAAATTATATCAGATTTCATTGCATCTTATGAAATGTAGGAAGTGGGTTACTACTATAATATTTCGTATTGTCCAACTTGAACACATCAATCTTAGTCTCTGCTAATGCAATTGTTAAGTTACAAAATGTAGCGTAAGGCTATAAAAAAGCATGCTCCAGTAAATTGTTAATTATTAACTTTTTAATTCAACTACAGATTTCCTGTACAAATTTCAAAATGCTTCATTTCGGGTCGATATTTTGGCTAGATTTTCTTTAAGTGGATCCCTCCTATATGAATCTCTATTTTTTTTTAAAGACTATTTTCGAGATGATTGGAGACCCAACCTCGACTGTAAAATAACAATCTTGCTTGATTATCCCACATGAGTTCTTTATATTTTCACAATATTATCTTATATCTTTAAACGAGTAATTCTTGTGTATCTATCTCGGAAACCGCTCCAACGATTTTCATAAAATTTTGTAGACAGGGGATTTCGGGTGCGATAAATCGGTCTACCTAGGTTTCAATTTAAATAAATGTAGTGTTATCCGTGTTTTAATGAGAAACAGCTACAATAACATTACTATTATTATGATTTGGGGATTTCAATGCACTTAAATCCTAGGATCTAATGAGCCCCCTTCTTGCGCAAGCGCGCCTGCTGTCAAACTTAAAAGTTAAGGAGGAGAATCGAGGCTACTTACTAGGATACGTGTTACTGTGCCGAGATTTAAATTATATCCTCAAGAACTATTACTTTTAGAAGGCGTAGGATCCTCACAGGGTCCAGGCAGGGCACGTCCTCTGCCTTAAGTGAAGGTGTTTTGAGACACCCCAGCCTGATTCTGGCAATGGCTACATAATACAATAACATAAGGATACAAAGGCAAATTTCGTCACTATATACAAGATTATAATAGCTCAGATGGGACATTGGGTGATCCGGAAAGCAGAAGACCCCGAATCCAGATGTCCTATAAGTTTTTTTTGTTCAAGTTTTGTACATTCTTAAAAATCGTCGGGATATTGATAATTAAGCATTACAATGTTCGCGAGGCAAACATATTTATTAAGGTTCTATGTTTTAATGAAAGCACTATTGGTTATTAATACCATTCTAGACTAGATTTATTTTGATGGCCAATAGGTTTTCCTAGATGGTTTTAAGTTGGATAGGTTAGTAGTAGAAGTAGGTTTTCGTAAAAATTGGTTCCAGTACTACCTATTATAAATATACACATTCATTTATTATTTATCACAACGGTAATTAAAATTTCCCGTAAGTCATTGTTTTCCTAAAGAATTGGAATCTAGATTAGTTTATTAACATAACTTTTAGCACTCACACGCAAAAAAACCGTATCGTCTCATACAATTAATTCTAAAGACACATTAAATTCACTCAAAATTCGCACACACTTTAAGCATAGATAGACACACTTCTTGCAGACGCATGACCTTACGTTATTGACTTAAACAATTTACGTCAGCTATATATTCACGATTGTTCAACTAACGACTAAACTCACAGCGATCTAACTACTAACAATATGGAGCCACTTTTCAAGCATTATATAAATATTATCTTTTGATGATATTACAGCAATCGCAAAACTAGTGGCGGATTTTTTATTTATTAATTGACACACCAACAGCATTATATACAAGAGCAAGACGTTCAGCTGATGGTAATTGATACGCCCTGCCCATTACAATGCAGTGCCGCTTAGAATTATTGAAAAACCCAAAAATTCTGAGCGGCACTGCAACTGCGCTCGTCACCTTGAGACATAAGATGTTACGTCTCATTTGCCCACTAATTTCACTATCTACGGCGCCCGTCAGACCGAAACACAGTAATGCGTACACATTAATGCTTCACGGCAGAAATAGCCGGCATCCTGTGCAAAGGAGCCCACTGGTTCCTCTGTTCGCGTTGGATAAAATCTTTACAATTGAAGTAACGCGTATGTTTGCAATTGGTGTTCGTATTTTAAATTATTCACGAACTTGTCGTCATCGACAAAAATAACTTGAAAGATGGTATCTAGTTTTTACACTTGGATTAGCACAACTCTTGTGACGTCATAGTAAGGTCAGTTGGAGTTAGCATTACCATACACATTAATTAAATTTGTACATAATGACATTACACGGCGATTTCAATATTATTTAACGCAAAATATGGTTTGACATGCTAAATGTAAAAGTTGCATGCATGCAAAATGTATATGTGTGCACTCTGTGGTAAAATCCAATTGAATTCATTTTAACACGGTTTTTATTAGCTTCACCTGTATGTGTGTTTGTTTGTAACCGACTCATTAGGGCGCCATTTTGACCCACTTCATACGGCCAGATTTCAAACTTCGTAGATTTATCGAGGAGTGATATCAATATATTAATTTGATAAAATTATTCTATTTTTCAATTTGCTAAATAAGATTTTTGTTAATTCTAAATATATTTTTTCTTCTGTTGTCGATAAGGCAGGAATTGATTTTAAATTTCAACCATTATATTTTCAACCAAGGCATGTTTTTTAGTTTTTTTTTAAACTACTTTTATTATACTCATCCAAATTAATAGTTGCTGATCCTTGAAATTCGAAATATTTTAAGGAACTGTTAAGTTTGGTTACATTATATATTAAAGAACATGTAAAATTTTACATATTTTTAAATATAATATTATGTTATACTATATTACACACAACACGGCAAATATACTACTCAGAGAAGCTAAAATGGATTCATTTTTAAAATAAGTTTACGGTGCTCTGTCAGCGGCTAGAGCGTCGCTTCATTATGTGTCTATCGCATTTATCACGGGGAGTATTCCAAAGAGCTGTTTCTGGTTCCTGCCGCCGAATTCCACCTTCGCACTTAACGCCACAAATTGGGATATCGTCCCCACCATCTGGAAGTGTGGCGGTCCTCCACGGAGCGGTTTTCGAGGAACTTTCTTCCACATACTACAAATCTGTGGAATGAGCTTCCTCATGCTGTTTCCGGGACGATACGACGTGAGTGCCTTCAAAAAAAGCGCGTTGTGAATCCTCTGGTGTTGCAAGAGAATGTGGGCGGCGGTGATCACTTAACACCAGATGATTTGTACCCTCGATTGTCTGTCTTTTCCATAAAAAAAGCTATAAATAAAATATATAATTGCAATATAAATAATATAATATAATTGTAATTAATAACCTTAATTTAACCTAAATTATTTCTATTCGAGATAATTGTCCAGCAAGAATTCGTAATAAAGTTATTAAAAAAGTATCAAAATCAGTTTATTATTTACCGCACAAAATGCCGTGTTAGTCTCAGAAACAGACTAATTGAACCACTCACCCATTAAAACCACACCACTTGATTTATTTAATAAACAATTTTGTCCTTAAAGGCTAAAATCGAAAAGACTATCTCGAATCTAAATCGGCCGCCGTATTAACGTTCAGATCTTTGAATAACCAAGTCCTGATTCAGGCCGGGTGGTTAATGGGACAGAAAGATCACTCGAGCTGAACATGACAGCTAGACCAGAGTTAATGATATTATCTAGGTCAACATAATAGAATAGGCAAAAACAATGATTCGATACATCGATGTGTGTTTTCTATGGGAACTTCTTGGACCGGAATGATATTCTATTCACGTCCATAAATTATAACGCTAAGCTAATATTCTCTCAATCCATCGACGCATGAGAGTTTCCCGTTTCATCAAGTTTCCGGCTAGTAGAGAAACTAAAAAAAACATGTGTGCAATTGCAATTCACACGTTGTATAAGTTACACTATTTTAATATGTGCATTGTGCATGAACCTCTAAACTGCATATGAAGCCCTGGTACATGCTGCTAGGATGACACATGATTTCAACCGCTGTGAAAGACATTACTATCACTGCTACCATATTTATGTTGTCCTGGTGTCTACGTAGTAATACGTCGTGCGCATGACGTCAGAATATATTAAGGTATACTCGCGTCATACATAAGACAATCTCTTCTTCAACTCTGATCGCCTCGTACCAAAAAACCGTATAATTCTTCCTATCTCATTCTCTCGCCGGCTGAATCCTCTACAATTACTTGTGTCTCTATCGTCACGCTTTTTCGTTTCATCGAGTTTAAAATCACAACGATTCAATCAAGGTATTATCTCATTATCAATACATTAAAAATAAACTCAACAGTCATCCGTTGAAAGTTTAAATGAAAACTAGAAAAAAATATTTTTAGGACTATATTTTTAAATAGGCCAAAACAAAATAATAATATCTTAAATCATTTATGCCTAAAAATTACTGTTTGTTGTCACTATATTCAAATAACAGATTTATCTCTCAAATAACTTTAAGAATATAAGAAAAAATAATTACGTTATGAAAAGGACGTTAGAAAATATGACGAATAAACGAGAAGGTGACAACAATGCGTCAGAGATCAAAGCAATGTGAGTGAAATTGTAAAGTTTTTAAATATTTCATATATTCTTCGAAATGGCAAACCGATATTGACTTTGGAATAGACACTGCCTATGATGAAATACTATTGACGTTTGTTCAATCGTAAAATGACTTACGCGTATAAAACTAATGGCGGAACGAGGCCGAACTATTGCAACAGTTTTGGCGTAATTTCGTAATAAACAAAACATCAACGGGACCGTCTTGGCGCGATTCCAAAATACAGTTGAGAAAAGGGAGCGTCACAGCTTACGATGGGGGAAACCTTTAACCATATTTTAAACATACTTCCATTAAGCTATCCCATAATAAAACATATTTTAATGATTGTATTAAGTGCGCCACGTGCTTTTCAAATTTAGAATTCGCTGTCAATAATTAACGGATATAGACACATGTGAAATATAAATTAAAAAGAGATCTAATGCAAGGCAACACTTAAATTGTTAGGATAATTTTCAATTCAATGGAAATCTTTATAGCTACGAGATCGCTACTATTATATTTACTAGAAATAAGATATTTTAACATATGTTATTTTGTCTTATAGTATTTTTCACAGACTTAACAATTCTGAACACAAATATGAATGCGACAAGCACAACAGCAGCTCCGACTAAATATTTTAATTAAAAACTCTAAAATCAGGTTTTCTTTCTCGATATTTCCCTCATCAAAATTATTCAAACGTAATGAAATTTTGGAAACTGAATGGACGTCAAACAGTACGTCAAACAGTAAAACAGAGAATACTGTTTTACTGTTTGACGTACTCTAGCATTACCAAAAACAATTACATCAAAAAAGCTAATGATGATATTCATATAGGGTTAAAAATCGATAATGAAATCAATCGAGAAATATTGTATGGAAAAATAGCAGTTGTAGTTACCTCTAAATAGTTTTAAATAGATAATAATAAGCTTTTAAATTGTTATATAATAACTATGTTATAACATAAACATTTTACGATCGATTAACCTGATATAGTCTGGTAATAGGCATGGCGAATCTGCACCTGACAATAAAGTTAAATTTTTAATTTCACGCATCAACAAGTTGACAAAATTGCATATCCTACTATTAAAATATTTAATGATGTTGATAAAAGTTGTAGTAAATTCTTATTATTGAATTTTTTAAAGTGACAGTTGAGTTATTAGAGCGAAAACGTACTGAAACAACACTTAAAACACAGTGTAATTCAATAATTTATAGTACATAACTCTACCATTTTACTATTTAAGAACTTTATTTCTCAGAAGAATATTACAATATTCACTTACAGAGAAAATATATTCTAATTACTATGTAATACTAGCTGACCCGACAGACGTGGTTCTGTACATAATAAAAAATACTGTTTTATAGGAATTTGCAAATAATATTTCAAAACATCAAGAATTATTTCGTAACGTATGCTCCTTGTTGTTATAATGAAATTGTTTCACAGCAGAACTGTCAAGCCGTGCGTCAATAAATTCTCTTACAGAAAATATGTCCATGCAAAACAAATATTGGGTATAAATTATGGCTCCCAAATCGAAATAAAAAGTATCCTATCTCTCAAGTTGGGACTAAACTGCACTCCATGAAGTAATCCCCATTAAAATCCGTTCATTAGTTTAGGATGAAACCCTAAAAAGAAATAACTATACAAATTATAATCTAGATAACATTCATGGTAGGTAACTTATTACCTACACAATAAGTCTTATTTGTTGACTGTATAACTTGCTTTTCCTTTTATTAACTTTTTTTTAGATTGTTAAGTTAAAAATATTGTTTTTCTATTAAGTGTTAATGTATTTAGATTATAATGGAGCTGACCTGTATATACATATAAAAGGCATACTACACTAAAGAATGTGAACTAAACACACAATACAATATATATTATAGCCTACCAATTCTATTAAAATGATATGAAATTTGATGATATAACACAGCACGCTCAAAGTAATAAAAATAAAATATTTCTTACATGGCAGTAATAACGTAATAAATTTAACATCCGGCGTATACAGCAGACCGGCTGTGAACGACAATTTGCTTAATACCGTGTCAAAATAACTTGCAGTATATTCGTAGTATTGGATTTCTATCATATGGTATTTCAATTAGAGTTTAGTATATCTTATATCTTTAAACGAGCAATTCTTGTATACATATATATATACAAGAATTGCTCGTATATATATATAGGACCTGGACGACCGAGCCTTGCTCGGATTTTTAAGAAGATACAAAACTTGAACGAAAGAAACCTAATAGGACATCTGGATTTGAACCGGGGTCTTCTGCTTTCCGGATCACCCAATGTCCCATCTGAGCTATTAAAGTCTTGTATATCGTGGCGAAATTTACCTTTGTATTCTGATGCTGTTGAAGCAGTTTCTCATTAAAAAACGTTTAAAACTACATTTTTTTAAATTGACAAGAAACATAGCTAGATCGATTTCTCGCCCCCGAAACTACCTGTATACTTAATTTCATTAAAATTGTTGGAGCCGTTTCTGAGATCCAGATTATATATATATATACAAGAATTGCTCGTTTAAAGATATAAGATATTAATACAAAGGTAAATTTCCCCACTATATACAAAACTAACATTGCTCAGATGGGAAATTTTGTGATCCAGATGTCCTATTAGTTTTTTTTTGTTCAAGTTTTGTACATTCTTAAAAATCCGAGCAAGGCTTGGTCGTCCGGCTATTAATATCTAATTAAGTTGATGATGAACTTTGAGAGATATAAAGTACTGTGTACAGTTCTTATTAGACCATAATACAAAAACAGAATATAACCTTTACAATCGTTGCTTACTAAATTTTGCAAACCCCGTAGTGAATATAATATACAGGGACTGAATTTGTAGAAAGTTTAAAAATTGGCCATCAATGCCACAAAAGATAAAAATGCGTTCTAAATATGCGTTCTTACACTCATAGTGGATTTATTTTTAAAATATAAGTTTTATTCGAGTGTCGTTATTTGGGTAACAATACCGTTATTACCCCATAGCAACATACATTTGTTTTCATATTTTAAAAACAGAAGCTTTATGATGCAAGTAATTGTGTATTTCCATCGTCAAAGGACTGCCCCAGGCTGACGTCAGGAGATGGGCAATTACTGTCAGCGCCATTGTTAAGTACAAAGGTGTACATAATTTTCAACAGGTTTATAAATTATTTTATTTATATTAAAATATCTCTAATTTTCGATCGTATATTAAAGAATAATAATACATTAGTACAGAAAATTAAAAAAAACAAAAGCTCTACGACTTTTTGTTTATTATTGGTTGGGCACAACAAAAACTTGTCAACGAAACTTTGTTCGTTAAACAGCTTGACTCTGTGCTTGATATAGTCTTAAGATTGTTTTTTTTTAATGGTAATTAATCCGCCTCTCCTATTACAATGCAGTGCCGCTCAGGATTCTTGAGAAACACAAACTTCTGAGCGCCACTACAATTGTGCTCGTCAACTGGAGACATAGGATGGTAAGGCGAAGAGTAAGCAGAAAACACGCAAACATGGTGTTTTTAGACAAGTTTTGTGGAGAAAGTATAGCATTTCGAGCTATGAACACTACTTAATCCTGTTACACATATCCTTAAGTCATATTTGTAGGTTGCTAATGCTTACTGTTGGTTATAGTTAACACTGCCGAGCCTTTTTGAACTACCACTTTTCTTTGAAGTTAAACAAGTTTTTTGGCATGGCGTGACGCATTTTTTTGGTACTTCACTCAGAAGTTATTCTTATAGCTTGTACTTTTTTGTGTAGGTTATTTTATTCAGATTAGTAGTGAATAATGAGGATTGTAAGCATAGAAACTGTTTTCCACGCAAGAATTTTGAAAATATTGGCTTTGTTATATAGATGGCGGGCCAGCAGCCGTGAACTCATATCGCTCAAGGTCGCTGGCATTTAGTGTCGCCTTAAGTCTCATTTTCCCAGTAATATCACTAGCTACGGCGCCCTTCTGATCGAAACACAATAATGCTTACACATTACTGCTTCACGGCAGAAATAGACGTATTTGTGGTACCGATAATCTAGCCGGCATCCTGTGCAAAGAAGCCTCCCACAAATAACGTTGTTTGCAAATAAATAAGTACAAATTAATGTTTGTATTTCGTAATAAGAAAGCACCTTAAGCACGTCATTTATATACTCTAAAAAAAAAAAAAAATTTATTGAATTAGGCGTTACTTTGCGGAAATCCATAATTATACAAATTATTTAAGTTTTCTTTAGTGTTAATTCTGAGTCTGAGTCCTCAGTCTCGTGCCAGATTTTGGCGAGACAACACGTCCTGAGGATGCCTCGTGTAGAGGCGAAACACGTGTCGAATTGTTTTAAAGACAAATATTGGCGGAATTAACACTAAAGAAAACTTAAATAATTTGTATATTTATATACTCTGTAACGAACATAACTTGTCACGGCTATCAAAGATCGAAAGTATCATGAATTGAAGTCACGTAACAAATTACAAGTCGCAGTGCATTCGACTGAGGTGCTTATTTCGACTCTCACACAAAATTTGGCGTTGCGTAGAGACGTCGCTTCATTGTGTGTCTTCTACCGCATTTATCACGGGGAGTGTTCCGAAGAGCTGTTCAACCTGATTCCTGCCGCCGAATTCCACCTTCGCACGACACGCCACAAGTTACGATATCATCCCCACCATCTGGATGTGTGGCGGTCCTCCACAGTGCGGTTTTCAAGGAGCTTTCTTCCTCGTACCACGAAGCTGTGGAATGAGCTTCCTTGTGCGGTGTTTCCGGGACGATATGACATGGGTACCTTCAAGAAAAGCGCGTACACCTTCCTTAAAGGCCGGCAACGCTCTTCTCGAGAAAAAAAAAAAAAAAAAAAATGCCGGCTTCCCATACACTAACAAAGATAATATGATAATTAATGTTTGATCAATTGTGTTTTCCAACATGTCAGGAATCCCAATGTCTGACATAGAGACGGCGGCGTTTTAAGAAACTATCGATATGCTTTATGAATGTAAATACGAAGAGAGAGAAATTGTGAAAGAGATGAACGACAGTGTGGCCATTTTTCATCACATGTGCCATCACAGACAGATAAAAATGGTAAAAAATGTTATTTTGTTGTATATAACGTATATATATTCATATACATGTAATAAAAAACGGTTATTTCGATATAACAAACAGACACTCCAATTTTATTTATATGTATAAATGTATAGATTAACCCCCTTATTCATAATAGTCTGCTAACTTAAAGCATTGCTAATTCTCACTCTGTCTTCTTCTATTGATCTAAGTCAGAATGAGAAAAAACACTCCTTAGCAGCTGTGCTGTAAGCGGACCATTATGAATAAGAGGGTAAATATGTACAAAAAAGTATGAACAACACATAGCGCAGTAATATATAAAATAAACTTGAAACTGCATTCAAAATTAGGGCAACAATTTAAGAATGTCACTCATGAGTGATTAATAAATTTTATTGCTTGTTTAAGGTAAGAGTTCACTTTAATAGGTACAACAGCGTTCCTCACAACCTGTTCTCTCTACCACTTGTGGCAACTCTATATCCAAACCGGTTAGATGCGGTTCAAACAACAAAAACATACGCTTTATGCTTTCAACTGTTGAAAATAAAGAATTAAAACTAAACACCCAGTTTTTTTGTTTCAATGGCGGCATACATACACTGTAATGTAATATTTACATAATAAACTGTAACTAATGCTTATCTGTAAATGAAACCTGTTTGAGAAAAAATATTATTGAGGATATTCGAAGACTTTTGAACCGACTTTGAAAAGGAGGAGGTTCTCAATTCGATAGGTATTGCTTTTATGTATGTACACCGATTACTCTGAGATTTATGATCTAATTTCCAAGGTAGCAGAAGTTCAATAGGTAGCATATAAAAATAATAGTATTATTAATGTTAAGGGTATAACATTTGCATAAGAGGTGTGTTAAATTAAATCTCTATCAAGTTGTTTTATACTTTAGTGTTTTTGAAGTCGTTTTTTTTTGTTTCCGCTGGTGTTAGTAATGTGTTGATCGAATTGAATGCGGTATTTAAACCCTTATTTAATTAATCTTGAAGCTATTTCAGTTGGTGCTGGGGCTGGGCTTTGACTGCCGAAGAAAAGATACAAATATGCCAATCTCAGTTAGTATTACAGCTTTGTGCCTTTTGGCGTCAAAGCACTTTGAATGTGGGGCCTGAAGCATGGAGACTGTATAAAGTTCTATATATGCGTCTCAATAGCACTGGAAGTCAAGCGCTGGCAGCTTAATCCAAGTCGGAAAAGCTGCCAGTCTTCTTGTTACACTGAAACGATAGTTTCTGGGAGACAGATGTATTCACGCGGTATTTTCCACATCTCAACATGTTTTGTCTATTTATCTCATGGTCTATTTTGCGTGAAAACCCTCTGAAGCCTGTACTTTTTATTTGACCACGCCGGCCCATTGAACTTTTGAATTAAGTTGGATGTGTATATACACATCTAAATAATATCGATTTTTCTTTAGAACGTCTTATAAACGTACGTATAGTGAATAAATTCGAAATTCAAATTCCAACCGGCATCTCTCCGATGAGAACTAGCGGCCAAAGCCCTAGAGCCCCACCTACGCGTACAAAAATATATAAGTATGTAAACAATCTTTTATTACAGACCCTACCAGGCATGGATGCCTCAACCCATTTCTCGCTACGCTCCTGCAATGATCTTATAAATTGTGTTTAAACAAAGTGTGAAGACATCGCCTTATTTTAGAAAGAAGAAAGAAAGAATTTTTTTTTATTTTAAATCGTATAAGTAAGTAGTTTTGTACAAATACAAAAGATATAACATAAATATAAACTTATGATTGATAAACAAGCAAAAAACAAAAAGACTGAAACAAACCAACGCTGGTCTTCCGTTGGGCCATTTTGTGACGTCACGATAAATATTTTAATATAAAAGAAAAGCAAAACTTCTTAATGATATGAAACTAAAAGTAACGTGGTATAAAAACTGAATCTTCATAAATTCATTCCAAGTGCATTAAAGGGAATTATTCATAAGTCAATGCTCCATTCTAAAAACCTTCAATAGGAAATTAGTAACGTTTACGATACGCGTTAACGTGGAACGTAAAACACGATCTATGGCACAGATACTATAATTACTAACGGCACATATCAAAACGAGTTATAAATACGCCGAATTATGTAAATTAATTTATAAACAAGCATCTAATATTCTGGT
The DNA here is from genome assembly GCA_949711755.1 of Leptidea juvernica. Taxonomy (NCBI): domain Eukaryota; kingdom Metazoa; phylum Arthropoda; class Insecta; order Lepidoptera; family Pieridae; genus Leptidea; species Leptidea juvernica. The sequence continues at coordinate 1,162,383 of CATIXQ010000041.1, read as the reverse complement.
ACCATTTCAAAGTAACTATAGTTTTTTTTTATGGAATAGGAGGACAAACGAGCGTACGGGTCACCTGGTGTTAAGCGATCACCGCCGCCCACATTCCCTTGCAACACCAGAGGAATCTCAAGATCGTTGCCGGCCTTTAAGGAAGGTGTACGCGCTTTTTTTGAAGGTACCCATGTCGTATCGTCCCGGAAACACCACACAAGGAAGCTCATTCCACAGCGTTGTAGTTCGCGGAAGAAAGCTCCTTGAAAACCGCACTGTGGAGGACCGCCACACATCCAGATGGTGGGGATGATATCCTAACTTGTGGCGTGTCGTGCGAAGGTGGAATTCGGCGGCAGGAACGTATGTCACGGACGTGTAAAAAATAAGGAGTCCGCGCCGTGATATTAGCAAGTGAAGCACTGTTATGCTAATGTGTGTGCTACGTACGTACTACGGGGGATACTAGTTACACAATTTTTTCTCCCTTAAATAATCATATATGGCCACAAATACTTATATAGTATCGTTTTTACACTTTTTCACAACGCACGACGGCAATTTTAAAATATTTTATTGAGACGCAAACTGATCTGTCACAGACGATGACAATTCTCATAATGGCCGCCTATCGGCCTGTAGTAGTGTAAGTGTGTGCGTGGGGCTATGTATTTACACGTTAATCAGCTTGTTATGGTGCTACACTGTTATGTAAGATAACAAGGAGTCCTTATTTTTTTACTAGTCCGAGTGGTATGTATGTATTCAATGGTATTAATTGCCATTGTATCATTTTCTTTTTTATATTGATTGAATTAGGCGTTACTTTGCGGAAATCCATAATTATACAAATGATTTAAGTTTTCTTTAGTGTTAAATCCGTCTCTTAATTCAGTATCCAGATTTTGGCGAGACAACACGTCCTGAGGATGTCTCGTGTAGAGGCGAAACACGTGTCGAATTGTTTTAAAAACAAATATTGGCGGATTTAACACTAAAGAAAACTTAAATCATTTGTATTCTTTATATTTGACCTTAAACTTAATATTATACTGGCCAATTATAATTTAAAAAAAACAATGCGCTTATTAAATTTTTTAAAAGGCTGGTAAAATGGTCTCATACTATAAGCCAACTGTTTTCAATTTCTAAAATTGGTATTGATATTTTATAATATGTGTATGTAAATAATAAATAAAGTGTGATATCTATATGTTCCCTCGGCTCCGTCTCAAACCTAACTGCACCCTCGTAAAAATTGCTATCAATGAAAAATATTGTTTTATTGCATTTTTTTTTTTGTTTCGCTTGTCCTGGCAAAGTATATTTTGTTATTACGTTTATTAAGCTTTAAAATTATATTTTGAAATAATTCAGGAGCTCACATTAGCATTTTAATCGATTTTCTGATTAATATTTATTTTATGGGTAACCTATAAAATTTGATTTTTGATAAAAAAAATCTTTAATAGCAGTAGAATGATTAATTCCTGAACAAATAATAACTAACGGTTGTAAAAAAAATGTACTTATTTCAAATTAGAATGAATACTGTTTACTGAATACTAGGAAAAGCATAACAAATTATCTCTAACTTTTCCAATTACTTAATCACTATGCAAGTGACCAAACAACGAAAACAAAATATTATCAAAACTAATGCAACAGTGAGTACATTCATCCAGAACGGAATGCAAGCGCAAAGATATTGTTATAAACTAAAGCATAAGACATTAGAAGTAATAAGTTAATATCCCAACAGTTAAAATTAACAGTTAAAGTAAAAATATATACTAGAACAATGAACCTAAAACTAAAAACCTTAAAAAATATAATATAATAACTAAAATATATTATTAAAAGGAGTCCCTTTAGGTTGTTCCAAAGATACTGGCAGCGTTCCCTCTTTGAATAGCTAGACTAATTCTTTGTCCGAGGTAGTTTGCCAGCTCTTCGGTCTCCTGTGATGACGACTAACCTTTTTGCTATTTCCTTATAAAGCCTTATAGCGCTAGGACTCCACGGACCATGGGTCTCGACACCGAATGGGACAAAATAATTTTCGTAGCCTTGACCCCTGTATTTGCATGCTTTAAAGTAAATAAATAAATTCAGTTAAAGTAAATCACTTTAATCTGCATGTTACAAATGCTACAGTTACTAAATTAATTCAAACCTCGTGACACAGTGACATTTAAATAGAAATACAATAGATTATCAATGGACAATGTGGTGAACGACTATAAGTAGTGGGCGACTTCATATTATATTCATAAACAAACACTAACTTTACGTAATAGAGGCTTTGTTATGATATCTGATATTTTAGCTATAAAGAATGATTTTATACCATAAGAGTATTACATTACTTTACAGAATAAAATTAGTTTAGTTATCGAAGGGTCAAACACGACTTCAAATATTTCGAACTAACATTTCTTCGGTCTAACCCAAGCATAATAGAAGTTTGTCGTAAAATACCTAATGTGGTTTATGTACAACATTAGGAATTTGGTAACCCAGATAGTTTTTTACATGTACTAAATATCATTATCTTTGTAAAACATTTTATTTACGTACTGACCATAACAATATTAGGAAATACACGCCTTATTTTTGACATACTTCACTACTTCGCAAAAATTAATTTAACGTATTTATGGCTTCATATAGACAGACAGATAATATTTCTCAGTAATCTAAACACAAATATGTATATATATTCAAATCCGACCGATAGAAATCGAGTTAGACGTGTTAAACAAACAAAAAATCACCTTACTACTAATATTAGAATAAAAAGACTTCATCCATTTGAAAAATAAGTTCAAGAACGGGAAAAAGAGACGTAAAGGCTAACCATACTGAAGTTGTAGTCAGAATAGTTATTTATTATAATTAAAATGATTTTTCTGAAATCCATCTCTAAACAAGATGGCATTAAAAGTTAAGGCGTAAAAGAGAATTACAAGCAACACTGCAAGGCCAAAGTAATAATTGAGAATAATAATAGGATTATATTCTGACATGCTTTCGCCATGGTCGGTCGACTGGCGATCTTCTGGTATACCTAACACATAGATGGGCGGCGGCTATTGAAAGCAAGGGGGAAGGCCTGGCAGTTGGTCTGGATATAGCGAAGGCCTTTGATCGTGTATGGCACAAGGCGCTCCTCGCAAAACTTCCATCATTTGGGCTTCCCGAGAGCTTATGCAAGTGGACCTCCAGCTTCCTCACTGGGCGCAGCATACAGGTCGTTATCGACGGTTATTGCTCGAATCCCAAGCCCGTGAACGCTGGAGTGCCCCAAGGCTGTGTGCTATCTCCCACGCTGTTTCTTCTGCATATCAATGATATGTTGGACACCGCCAACATGCATTGCTATGCAGACGACAGCACTGGTGATGCCGTATACACGGGCCATGCAGGTCTCTCTCGGGAAAACGTCGACCAGTGCCGGGAGAAACTTGTGTCTTCTATCGAGTCCTCTCTCGAGAAGGTCGCGGAATGGGATAAGTTGAACCTTGTCCAATTTAACCCCCAGAAGACTCAAGTTTGCGCGTTTACCACTAAAAAAACCCCATTTGCCGTATCACCGCTCTTCGAGAACACTTCCCTTAAAGCCTCGCCTAGTATCGGAATACTGGGTCTCGAAATCTCGAGCAATTGCCAATTCCGTGGCCATCTGGAGGGCAAAGCCAAACTGGCTTCAAAGAAACTGGGCGTCATAAATAGAGCACGGCAATACTTCAAGCCGGCCCACATTCTAGCGCTCTACAAAGCGCAGGTCCGGCCTCACATGGAGTATTGCTGTCATCTCTGGTCTGGCGCACCCCAGTATCAGCTCGATCCATTTGACCGCGTGCAACGCAGAGCAGCTCGAATTGTCGGGGACCCAGTACTCTGTGAACGGCTGGATCACTTGGCGTTGCGTAGAGACGTCGCTTCATTGTGTGTCTTCTACCGCATTTATCACGGGGAGTGTTCCGAAGAGCTGTTCATCCTGATTCCTGCCGCCGAATTCCACCTTCGCACGACACGCCACAAGTTACTATATCATCCCCACCATCTGGATGTGTGGCGGTCCTCCACAGTGCGGTTTTCAAGGAGCTTTCCTCCTCATTCCACAGCCTCCTCGTACCACGAAGCTGTGGAATGAGCTTCCTTGTGCGGTGTTTCCGGGACGATATGACATGGGTACCTTCAAGAAAAGCGCGTACACCTTCCTTAAAGGCCGGCAACGCTCTTGTGATTCCTCTGGTGTTGCAGGAGAGGGGGGGGGGCGGTCATCAATTAACACCAGGTGACCCGTACGCTCAAAAAAAAAAAAAAAAAAAAAAACACATAATAAAGACTAACAATTTGACATTTGAATCTCAATTCAAAATGGCTGCCGCTAAACTGACGATATATAGCTCTAATTGCTAGCGCGTTTTTATATGAGTTGTACTTACCACTTATATAATATCGAGTGTATCTCTCGAATCAATTGGTCGATTAGATTGTACAGTTAAGTTGGTTACATTAGCATTCTAATTAGGAATGCGCATCAATAAAATACTAAGTAGGACTACATTTATCATTATATGAAAGTAGAACTGGCACATTACACTCTGATTAATGTAAAGGTAATAAAAGTAATAAATGATTAAACAATTTTAGTAGATCTAGACAGGAATGTCTTAGGTTCGTATTCTATGTATTTTGCAATAATTTTCAAATATGTACATATTTTGATCACGGATTACGTATTGAGACGGTTGCTAGAATAGGCCTTACATGTATAAGAATGGAATGTCTTTAGTGTATTATTAACCCCGTGGGTTAATATCGGGATGGACCGCCATCTTTGTGACGTCACAGAGAGGTCAGGTTTTGAAGTGTATGTTGGGATATACACTTCCAAATGTATCGTTGCATGTTTCATGCAAACGGTTGACTGGCTTCTGATATCACACAGTATTTAATGTGACAATATTCCGTCATTGTTCCAAAACGGGAGGGTTATACAGAGAAGTATATGAGCACACAAGATCGCGGTCGCAACGCATTACGCTACATAGTAGACTGTTTTTAATGCGTTCTGACTTTATTCTTAAGGACACTGTTATTGACAGTTGATGCCACTTAACATCGTGGGGATCTGCTAGTTCCGTGACTTATTTCCATGGGCGTATAATGTGTGACCTTCAATCACAGGGCATTTTAGCCTCAAATATTCATCCTTTGCCGTAGGATATCTGCGTGAGCTTTTCTTTGTTAACCGACTTCGAAAAGGAGAAGGTTCTCAATTCAATTGGTTTTTTTTTATCACCGATTACGCTGAGATTTCCGTCATTCTTCTGTAACGGTGTCGCGAGTTCAGAGATTTTATCTCATCTAAAAATATGCGTACCGCGCTGAAAGAACTTTTTACTTCAATATACATACCTATTTTAGTGAGGCAACCCGATAACTAAGACACAGTAACAAATAAAGTTACAGTTTTATAATTTATTTATTTAATCCGACGTTCCGTGATCTTTGCAGAGCGCGTTTTCAGGGGGACTGACGTGCTATTAAAAGGTGTTACTTTTACGCAAATAACATAAGTAAGAATTACAATTACACACGTTTTAATAAGTGTTGTATCTAAATGTGTAATACTGCCTTAATGATAACATCAACTTCACATTAATCTTTTGAATTTTGTTAAAGTTCGTACCAACATAGCGGTATAAAGGTGATGGTTTCCTAGCTGCCTTGTCGTTCAAATATTCGCCAGTTTTCGCCTCTAGGCACGGGGTCAACGTTTCTCGGTACGTCAACAAATCCATCGACAAGAATAACCCGTTACGGTGCATCGGTTTGCAGTAGATTTCCCTCACAAGCGGGCGGTGGACCATTTAATACCAAGCTATGTGTGTGCCTTACGTGCTCTGTGTCCTATATATCACTCGTGGAATCGGCTAAAGCATTCATTATCAATACTCGCTGTTGTGTTGGAATAAAACTGTTTATGTTTAAATATTTATATATGTCTGGCTTATATTAATTATTTTCGCGCTTTATCGAAGTTTCATTTTGCAAAAACTGTAGAATTTTACTAACTTTACAGCTATAAATAAACTAAATCGCAGGATGCCCATTTTCATAGAAGTTGCATAACCAAAATAGAAGTTGAAATACTCCAGCTGTATGTGGTAGGAGCTGCAGCAGTATGAATGACGTAAACAACTTTCCACGAAAAAATACTGTTTTTTTCCAATGGCTTCTCCGAAATCAATCCAATAGTACTTAGTTTTTTTATATTAAGGCGATATAGTCTTAATAGTAACATTTTTGAAAATCTACTCAAAATACTTCTACAAACACTACGGTTCCAATTTTTTGACATGTTTATCTTCATTTCTTTTTCTAAATTATTGCAGTCTCAAAAACACGATGATAAAAAAAATCTCGAAAGATTTATTTTATGAAAAATAGGCTTTTTATTTGAATTGTTTTATATTATCATAAAACTATGATAGTTATCAACACTAAACTTATTTTATTCGCTAGTTTTAATAAACTTACCTTATTTTAAAATACTAATGTATTTTTAAAATTTCTTCGTAGGTTTTATCAACTTAGTTCAACACTACTAGAATAAAAATATTTTAGTTTATGGGTTTTAGGAATAACAATTATAGTTAATAAGTATCTATATATATAGTTTTCAGATAATTTTGTGAACTTTCCAGAACTTGAAGTTAAAAACACTGCCAGTCAGTGGAGTCTACGGTGTAAGTTAATCTTATGAGCTTCAAAAAATTGTACTAAACATTATTTTGTAAAAATTAATTTTAATCGAATTTATTTTTATAAGCATACTAGCTGACCCAGCAAACGTATTGCCGATATTAAAATCGCGATACAAAAGTAACTGTTGATCGTAGATGGGTGAAAATTTTAAGTTGCATGTATTTTTTAATGCTGACTCATAATCAAACAAATTTAAAAAAAAAATACCGTGGACCACCCCTAACATTAAGGAGGATGAAAAATAAATGTTGTCCGATTCTCAGACCTACCCAATATGCACTCAAAATTTCATGAGAATCGGTCAAGCCGTTTCGAAGGAGTTTAACTACAAACACCACGACATGAGAATTTTATATATTAGATTAATTTACTGATAATTTTTTATTAATTCTTCTTTAATTATTGTGGAATACTACAATGAATAGATAATTTTTAATATTATCACAAAGTAGGCATAGATACGGTATTATATTATGTTATATTGTATATAAAGTACCCAGTTGTTTCGGATGGGAACCGGTCAGTCCATTAAGTAATTGTGTGAATAAAACTTACAGTTAGATATAAGTAAGACATGCGATAGGCCAACTTGATATTGATAGAATGATCAGTCAAAAACACAAGTAACTACTTATAACTTCCTGCCGGTTTTAAGACAATTGCATAAGTTATGCTATTATGAACCTTATCACAGATTATTTAGAGTGTAACTAGCGGTCTCGACATACTTTATTCTATTATAACTTAATACCGAAGAAAATAAAAAAACAACTGTTAGGCTAAGTAAGCTCTATAAGCGTACTTAAGATCTATAAAAAGGACTTACACTTTGCTCAGACTTTACTTGCGTAAACTTAGCTGAGAATAAGCTAATATTTGAAATTATACTTAGCTTTAGTTAAGACAGCCCAATGCAAAAGTCAAGTTCGCGTATTAACACACTCGAGTCTAAAGTACTCTATCACATTGTCGTTTACGGTATCACGAAAAATACACACAGAATGTCATAGATGAATGAAAACTCCTAAAAAGGCGTATACAAAATACAGTTATATCATCACCGTAGACATAAATTTTCACGTGGCTAAACTATGCAATAACATCTATTCCGAATCGAACTAATGAAGAATTACGTAAATCGGATCATAAATCTCAGAGTAATCGGTGTACATAAATAAAAAAATAAAGATCGAATTGCGAACCTCCACCTTTTTGAAGTCAAAAACGGAGTTCAGTAAAAGACTCTCGTATCACGTAACTACACAACATATTATTAAGTAACTATTGCTGTTTATAGCATCTGTATGAAAATTCTTTTTACTTGAGATTTTTCCAGCAAACACACAGTAAATATCTTTTTCTCTTTTTTATGGAAAAAGAGGACATGTGGTTTATAGGGATACCTGATGGCCAGTTATTACCACCGGCCAAGTTCTCTTGCGACACTCGAGCCGACAAGAGATTGCTCTCGGGTTGATTCCAGCGGCCGAATTCCACCACCGGACATTACGTGCAAAGTACCATCCGCATCACGTAGACGTCTGGCATTCCACAACCGCGCGTTTTGTTCGAAATTTCTTGCCTCGCACAGCCACTTTGTGGAATCAACTACCGGCGGCGGTCTTCCCGAACAGATACGACTTAGGGACCTTCAAGAAAAAAGCATACTTCCACCTTAAAGGCCGGCAACGCATTTCTTGACACATGTCATGGGCGGTTGCTTCACCTCTCCCAATCCCGTGAGCCTCTTGCCCGTTTGCCCCCTCTCACATAAAAAAAAAACAATTTTTATATCGTTTTAAAATTAAAAATTAGTGTTTATTTTTCATAACAAATCACTGCAGATCTATGTGCGACGACTCTGGCTTGTTTCATTTGATTTATATTTATCTATTGCTCGAGAAAATCTTGTACCTAAACATTTCACGTATATCGAAAACCACTCTAGCGATTTGAATGACATTCACTATACGAGGGTTTATGGAGGCGATAATTCGACCTAGCCAGTCTCGTCGACAACGGTCATCTTTCATCGCCATATCACTTATCTATCTATTCTATATATATAAAAATGAATTGCTGTTCGTTAGTCTCGCTAAAACTCGAGGACGGCTGGACAGATATGGCTTATTTTGTTGAGGTTTAAAAGGTGAATAAATATGAAAGTGTTCGGAATTAAATAAAAACAACAAATTTGTTTTTCCTTTGAATTGTCCATACATAATTTCTATGAGAGAATTTATTGACGCACGGTTTGACAGTTCTGCTGTGAAACAATTTCATTACGACAGCAGGGTGCATATTTTACGAAGTAGTTCTTGATGTTATGATATATTATTGACAAATTCATATAAAAACATTATTTTATTTATTATATACAGAACAACGTCTGTCGGGTCAACTAGTTTCTTATAAAGATTCATCTCTTTTACTCTTAAGAAGACACTGAGGTACTAAGTATATTTGTTATTTTAAACCACGCTTAGTCAGATAAGCCTGGCGCGCATCATTTTATCTCCCGAGACAGTTGTGGCTGGCTTTAAGTAATCAATCATAGATAATAGTACTTAGATAGCAAGTTTAACGACATATTTTCGAAACCAATTGATTACGTCGTTTACGTGTTTTGCAATAATTTCCAACACGGAACCTGCGGAGGTATTATTCGCACAAGTGCTTATTTGTGATCATTAATAGTGTAACTATTTCCTGTTCTTATTAATTGATATTATTTCATGAATATGGCAATATTAAAAGGTTTTTGACATGCACAGCTGATAATGTGCTTACGATAACATTGACCTCGAAAAAAATAAGTAAATAACGAGATTATGATATTATATTCGTAAGTATATTATATAAATAAATCGCGCGCAAACTATTTAGTTAAGAAACAAATAATAATATAAGAAACCTCAATATCATTTTTGAAGACCTATTCATTGTTAGCCTACGTATGGGTTTGATGAAAAAACCTTTTAAGTATGAGGAACCCCCAAAATATATTGCTTTTTTTTTTAATTTTTGTGTGAAAACTTAATTCGGTTCACATAATACATCTACTTACCAAGGTACAACAGTATAGTTCTTATAGTTTCGGAAAAAGTGGCTGACAAACATGACGAATCCATAAGGGTTCCGTTTTTTGCCATTAGGCTACGGAACCCTAAAAAAGGTATTGAATGCTCAGTGATTTTAGTAAGAGGTTACAATATACAAGTGATAAGAAGCGACCGGCGGCTGTATTCATCAGTTACATTAACAGTTACTTTTTGCGTGTTGATCATAATGACAAGATAATATAGTGAAAGTTTGAAGTTTGTGGCAAATTCAATTCAGCCGCGCGTCGCGATCTTTTGACAACATTCTAACACGAATGACAGATAATGAAACCGAACAGTTTAGATTTCAATTTGACAAAAGTTCGTTTGTTTGTTTGTTTGTTAAGAAATAGATTGCTCTGCCTGACTTCCTGAGTAATGTTAACAACTAATTCATTCCGAACGTAAAATCCACAGACTATTCGAAATATGTTTCAGACCTGAGAAGAATCGTAGCAAGAAACTTGGTGGGAATGTTTTAAGTAAAAATTTATTCTAAAGAAATTTCAATAGTCTGAGGGCGGTCGCTCCATTCCCCTATAAATTCCATAAACATATAAAATATTCCATAACCTTACTATACAAACATTTTTGAAGTGAAAGCTTCTTTGCTACTTTAGTTGACTTTTCTTGTTTATAGAATGTTAAACTCGTATCAAGACACGTGGCCTGATCCAAAATTCGTAAGACCGTCGCGTCGTTGAAATGATGGATGACAGTTGATTTTTCTGAGAGATAAACTTTTTAATGTAAAATAATTGTTAATTTTTTTTTAGTATAAATTGTCATTTTTGTGTACGACAGGACAATAAATGAATATTGTGTTTACATAAGCTAGTACATATACTGGATAAATAAAGCAATTCGTCCGAAGTTATTCTTTAACCATTCCAAAATCCAACCAAACCATCCAATTGCCATAGTACTACCCGATATGTTTTTACAATTAAAAATAGAAGCCACTACCCAGACTTGTCTGAATAGTAGGCAACACAAGTTTATATTATACTTATAGTAAGTATTCAGAGATAGGTAAACGGGTTGTGGTTAACAAGTAGATACAACTACTAGTTTTAAAACAATAATCAGTGTGAGAAAATATGGGAATCTTTCTAGAATACAGTTATTAATGTTTACTGTTCTTTGGTGGACTCGACAATGTTCTTGGTCCTATCAAAAAAAAGCCATTAACTAGAATAATCTTCTAAGAGAAAAAGCAAATATTATAAAGTTATACTAATATTAAAAACGTTGACATAATATTCATTAAATAATTTGAAAGTAAAAATCTTATTACGGCTTTTGAATTAGAATTTTTATCAGCTGTTTTTGACGCAAGCCAGTGGCGGCAATACATTAATATGTGATCAGTTATTAACTAAACTAATAATTTAACTGTTTAGATGTGTTAACCTACAGATTATCACTGAAAATAACTATTCTAGAACTAAAATTACGACACCACGTAAAAACAGGTAAGTGAAAATGAACCGTATTTAAAACGCCGAACTGGATTTAGTGAACTTTCATTTTGACATCCGTCATAACTGTGACGTTATTCACTGCACTTGCATAGATCACATTTTCGCCGAAATGCGGTATGCGGTTGACCTTACGGTAAGGAAACCATTGATTTTCGCGTGACGTCACGGATAGCAGTGGCGCAGACAGCCCGCGCCGGTCGCGTCTTGGTGGCGACTGGCTAGCGGCTGGCGGCGGCGACATAACCTAGCCGACACTCGCGACAGCTACTTGCAAGTTGCAGCTAGTCGCAAGAGGAAATACCAGTTGCCATGCGGTCGCCGGCCCTCGTGGCACCCTCGCGACCTTTACATCGATTTATACACCCTTCACAGCTGATTTATACCGACAACAACACATTGACAGTTTGTACTCAGATTGTTTTAGTATTCAACCATGAGATGGTTGGTAGATAGTTGAATAATTATTACGAGTACTATAATCACTAATATTATTATAATCTACACGTTGTTGTAAATGTGTAATGACAAAAAAAGTGTGGTGTACTTATGTATGCACGCAAGAAGTTATACTTCTTTGGCCTAACGAAGCAAAAATAATTGAAATGATTTATTCTTCGTGCTATTCTACGTTTTTAAAAAGAACAATTTTGTAAAAACGGCTGTATGGACTTGAACCCTTTGCCTGTCCGTAATGGACGAAAAAAATAACGAATGACACAATTGTCAGAAAGTTTTAGGAACCAACTTCAACCTGTTTGTGTTACAGTAATTCGCGCGCATCTTAAAATTTCTTAATTTTTTTTCATAACGCGCCTAAAGAAGCATAACTTTAAAAATAGCTGTTTCCTAAATGCATATTAATGTTTAGATGTGAATGATACCAGAATAATTTTATCTGCCTATTTATTCTACCTTTGGTTCTGATTTTGGGGAGATTTTACTGACAGATATCCATCCCATGATAGAGCTGTATTTTAATTTTAGAATGTGAATTAGGTTTGTGTGTAAAATTATTAAAAAGAAAACATAAACGAATTTCGATTGCTAGAAATGCCCTCAACAAACTTTATGAAAGTAAGGTCGCGGGCAACTCTTGTTGCATTAATTAAATATTGACATCAGCTATTTTTTTAATATTTGTTTAACCTGATTATTACTCATTTCTTTTCTGCATATCTCTACTGAATTATTACTAACGTTATCTTCGACAATGTGTTTCAAGTGGCACATACCTTAAACATAACACACACATAACTAATTGTCTGCAATTGATGAATGAAAAAACCTCATTAACTTTAAATTTTTTTATAATAAAACTCCAACTTGGTTTCATCTAGATCCAAGGTAGGTACTATTTAAAACATACGTTAAACTCATCATATTGATTTTCATATGAGCATAGTTTAACAAGGTTTTAATTGCTCATGATTTCACGCAGGCGTTAAATTCCCTAATAATAATAAATAAGAGATTTTCATCATATCTCTGGAACCATAAGGCGTAGAGACTTGAAATTTGGAAGGAATATTCCTTTCGCGGATATAAGAGGGGGCAAACGGGCAAGAGGTTCATGTAATTGGGAGTGGTGAGGCAACCGCCCATGGACATCCGCAACAACAGGTGTCAAGAGGTGGCCTATTTATTATCAATATACGAGGACTCCCACGGCTATGCCACATGATAGATACATAGATATAACATTTTACTGAAAGAAGACTTTATTTTGATATAAAAATAAATTTAAATTGCCTTCATAGATTTTAAAATAATTACCTAATGGAGACTGTAATCGAACATTGTAATGTCAGTTAAATACATGGTAATGTAAACTTTTAATTTTCTGAACTTTTACATCATATGTTAAAATTTATGGTGTTCCTTTTATTTCTAATAATATGTTATTATGTTATGTAGCAAAAAATAAGCATTAAGATGAAGCCCTTCGATCCTTATGATACAGCTACAGGGTTATTTCTTCTCAGTTCGCGGGTTCGATTCCCGGTTCAATCACGCAATTATATATTACTAGCCGATACCCAGCGACGTCGTTCGCGTACGTATTTTTACACCTTGGGTTACATTACTGGACTTTTAGTAGGGCCCCATAATTTTTTGAAAATGAAATATAGCCTATAGCACCCGGGGATAATGTAGCTTCCCAACAGTGAAAGAATTATTCAAATCGGTTCAGTAGTTGCGGAGCCTATTCAATGCAAACAAACAAACAAACAATCAAATCTTTCCTCTTTATAATATTAGTATAGATATGTGTACTTTTGCGTGTGTTAGCCTAAAAACCGAGAACCGGCAACATGACTACTCCGAGCAATACAGTTACGTTAATGCCGGATAGATGGCGCTGGTGGCACATTAATTATAATATGCCTTTTTTAGGTGAAGAGAAGCGCACTGGGCAGGTGCCCAGTTGCAGGTATAAGTTTTAAAAAATATATCTTATGTATGTTTGTTCACCTGAAACACGAAAGCCGTTAGCCCAATTAAAAATTATTGAATTGCTAACTACTCATCAAAATATCTGTTGGCGCCCCTCTCGGAATGTCAGACCAAGGAGTGTAATGCCTATCCAATGGCCGCGTCGCAGAACAGCAGCGGCCTGCCGCGTTTGGCATAACAAGTCAGCAGATTGGGATAGGATGCGTTCCTTTCTCTCTTTCTACCTTTGGGGCATGGTTTGTTTCCCTTCGGATGATCCCAATGCCTGCGCCGTTGCAGTAGCCGATGTGATAATATGCCATGCCTTGCTTCGATGTTTTCAGAACATGTAGCGATCGATGGAAGTGGATCCGAAGTGCAATGATCGAAAGAGGAAATATAACCATGCCTCCAGATTTTTTAAACAACAAATCGCCCGTGGGAAATCGAAGCACTTTGTTTAAATAGGCGAGCAGCTTTCTAATTACCCGACTGGAACACGCAAATTCTGGGTGCTGTTGAAATCTGCTCTTGGCAACCTCAACCGACAGTCCCTGCCGCCGTTGCACATGAGGAATGACACCCTGGCCCATACGGCAAAAGAGAAAGCCGATCTGCTCGATTCTGTGCGCTCTTTTCGCCTCCAACTCGACTCTTGACGACAACGGAAAAACACCGCCCACCATCCCGCGGTGTAAGAGCTCTTTGCCTGAAGTACAGTTCAGTCAGAAAACTGTTAGATGAGCTCTGTTTTTGTTGGATCTCAGAAAGTCGAGCGGGCCGGATGGCATTTTTCCAATCGTGCTTTAAATGTGTGCCCCTGAGTTGACGCCGGTGCTAACGCGTTTATTCCAGCATATTCAAAAGGCGTAGTCCCAGACCCATGGAAATCAGCCCTTGTCCATCTGATTAAAAAAAAGGAGACAGTTCGGATCCGGCAAACTACAGGCCTATTGCTTTTACCTCCCTCGCTCTCCAAAATCACGGAGAGCATAATTACCCGCCATTATACCTAGAAGGCCACCAGGTGATCAACGACCGACAGTACGGCTTTCGCCATGGTCGGTCGGCAGGCGATCTTCTGGTATACCTAACACCTATATAGGATGCCGTATACACGCGCCATGCTTGTCTCTCTCGGGAATTCATCTACTAGTACTGGAAGAAACTTGTGTCCTCTATCGAGTCCTCTCTTGAGAAGGTCCCACTGAAGACTCAAGTTGCGCGTTTACCATATCTGGGCGTCATAAATAGAGCACGGCAGTAATTTAAGCTGGCCCATATTCTGGCTCTCTACATAGCTTATGTCTGGCCACATATGGTGTACGATACCACAGCTCGAACCATTTGTCCGCGTGCAATGCAGAGCACTGTTGCTAACTGCTCGAATTTTCGGGGATCCAGGCTAGATCACTTGGCGTTGCGAAGAGACGTTACTTCATACGTACCCCGAACTGATATAGGCTAGTTTTCATTGGATCGTTCAAAGACTTGTCAAAGTTAGCAATTTTAATCACAAGTGACAACTTACTAGTGATGGGTGAAACTCATAATATTTTATCAATATTATACTTAGTTTGGGCATAAATACTGCTACAATTAAAATAAACCAAAGGTTACATTTGAATTTGGAATATATCATTTTAATATGATTGTTCATTGAGTTTTCTCATCTTGGCGCCAATACATTGTGCAATATTTTGCGATATTAAAGTAGAGTGGGGTGCTAAAGAGAACCGAATCGCTGTGATTGCAATACACAAAGTAGGTATGGAGCCAAATGCTATTTTCAAAACTCTCCATACTCGAATCGATTACGGTATAACGGAATAATAAAGAAACATCTTAATTTTAACAGTAAAATAGTAAACGACTTCCTATAAATATAGAAATTGAGACTAAGTATTGGATTGTAAAATGTATTTATTTTGTATACATAAACCCTTCAAAAAATAATAAGTGTTTGGGTTTTTTTTAATTAAATAAGTCAATTGTATGTTGATATATTTATCAGTCACGCACTTTATTAAATAAATTTCGTCTTTTTTTCGCATTTTGACACTAATGGTATCAGGACGAGTATCTGATAAGTACCTATAGAAACAGGAAACATAATGAATACTTACTGAGTAAGGGGAATCGACTGGAGCCATGTTTGACTACAGGAATGCTGGTTGCGCTCAAGTCGCTCTGAGAGCTGTGCATGCTGCTCTTGCCGCTGCCGTTCGCTGAGCCCTTCTCCATGCGCATACGCATGTGGCGACTGCAAAATATTTTTTATTAATTATAATGGAATTCGGCGGTAGGAAATAGGTGAAACAGATCTTATAAATCCTACACAGTATCAGTTTCCATAAGTTACAAAAGGCAATCATAGCGAAGAAAAAAATGGACTCGATAGGAACATGGATATTTATTGCTGGACAAGAATAGTCCTTGAAAACTAGACCTAGATCGAATACTAACTGGTGCTGTAGAAGAAACACTTTCTATTCTGTCTACATCCAATAATGTATCACCTTACCTTACAGCCCTAGTTTTGAAAACAGGTCTTATTTTGTTTTTTTTTAAAGCTAATCTGCAGTATCATTAACAATGAGTAAATACGTGATAAGTAGAAAGTCAGAGAGAAAGACATACCTAAGGTAATTTCAATAGCTCCCTCTTTTCAGTTAACCAATTTGCTTTTTGGAGGCTTGGCTAACCCAATTAGGACTAAGTAGTCCTAATTGGGTTGGCCAAGCGCTCCTTGCAATTTGATGACTAGCGTTAAGGACCTCGTCCAAAACGTAATGTCGGTATTTCTAAATAATTCATATAATATTATTATATAATATTAATTATTATATTTACCTTTTAGGTTTTGTATTCGGATTTGGCGATTTAGAACTCAGCATTCGCGTAACACTACAAGATGTTTGTGAGCGTTGTAAAGAAAATGAACAATCAACTTTTGCCTTGACGTCCTTAAACGGGCTTATTTTGTAATCAGACTTTAATTCTAGGATATTCTTTTTTAAGAAACTGCGTTCTTGCTTTTTTGCTGTTTTTGTAACACTATTTGGAGTGCTTGTATCAGAATCTATCTTTTTACTTTGCAACATAGTTTTAAGTTTGCTTGGAACATCGCGTTTCGGCATTTTGTATTTCTTTAGCGTAAAACGTTTCTCCTCCTTATTTTTTTCGTTACATTTCATTTCTTTTTCACTGTTTAGCGAATTTCTTTTACTTGGGATTTTGGGTGTTTCGTCTCCAATTATGCGTGTTAAACTTGTATCTTTACCATCTAATGAAGTGTTTAAGGGAGAATAATATATATTATTCTCTTTTGATATATCCAAATGTTTCTGGCTACAATCTGAATGACTAGATATTGTGGAAGTCGGCGATATGTCATTTAGTATATTTAAAAATACAGGCGACGTTCGATGATTTTCAAAATCCGTATAAACTCCGCTAGATTCCATGCATGAATCCTCACTCCTATTAACTATTAACGGATGGTTTCCATTTTTATTTTTACCTCCATACAGTGCGCCATCTATAACTTGTGCTCTTCTATCACCTCTATGCATGTGATCATCTAATCCATCGGCGTCACTTTCTGTAAAGAAGTCAGAGTCGGTCATAGGGTCAGGCCTTCTTGGTACTGGAATATTCTGCCAGTCCATGTCTATACCATCTTCACGTGGTCCCACAATACGTTCTGCACTCCTACTTACAGGCCGCGACATTTCACCATCGCCTTGATAGCCATCCAAGCTTGTAATGCTAGTTATGCTTGTTATAAAACTATTTGAAACTTTAGATGTGTCCATAGATTTTGTGTAATCATTACTTTTACTATCAGAGAATGTATTAGAATCCAGAAGAGTAGAAGCAGAAAACTGTGAGTATGTACTTATTTCGCCATTGATATCAGAATTATCCAGTGGCAAATCATCAGGAGATGGTGTTTGTTCTATTCTGGTTGATATGATATGAGTGGAGTTATTACCTTCCAATGCTACATCTAAATGTACTGTATTATCAGCAAGACAGCTTGGTGGTTCTAGAATGCTACCATGAACTGAAGGTAAAAATTCATCTTCAATAAGATCACTATGGCATAGTTCAGCCTGTTCTAGTGTGTCATCCTGATCAATATTAGGATGAGCAGATTTACATAAAATATTGTCAAAAGTTGATTTTGATAAGTCACTAGAATTTTTCGCTACTTTGCCATCGTTTTTATTAATCCCAATAATGTTCATGGCTTCTATATGGCTGAGTCTTCCACTTAGGTCATGTGGATTACGCACATTTACATGTAGTACATCATTGTGAATAGTCGATGCTGCGGAATTAGTTTCAGTCTTATCAGTGGAAGGAGTATCGCCTTTGTCGGGTGTGTTCGTATCCGAAAAACACGGTAAATTCTCCACAGTTGGTGAAAACGAGTTTTCTAAATAACAAATATCATCCATTTGATCTGGCGTTAATATACCCAAACTGTCATCTAAAGAATTTTCTTCATTATTTCTACTTAAAGAGTTATCGTTCGGACTTAAATTCGTTTCGATATTTCGAGAATAGGCATGCGTTTTGAGCTGAAGGCACAAATCTGATCTAGAATGTGTTTTAAAAGAATTAATTGAGCGATAATTAAGATCCTTTTCACAAGAGTATTCAAATTCCTTCATCGGTTTGTTATCAAAATTTAATACATTTGGTAATCTTTCTATACTCTCCGTTGTGTAAGAGCACCTATTTTTATTTAGTAAACATTCTTCATTTTCTTGCTTCTGAAGGACTTCTTTAACCAAAGACTCTTCTGTTTTCTCTTGTTTAAATGACGCAGATTTGTCCTGACGATCAAAGTATAATAGGCTATATGGTCCTGATACATCCCCTTCTTTATCTTCAACCAGCTGTTGTGTATTATCATTAATCATACTTCTAGTTCGATTATCAACATTATCATCTTGTTTCTTAGTGATTTCATTTAACTTGTCACGAATCTCCGGAATCTTAGAATTGTTCATTTTACTTTTATCGATCTTAAAATTTATTCGAGGTATTAATGAATAAAATGGTTTAAAATACAATTTATCTTTTACTTCATTTTTAGTTTTATCGATATCCTTTAGTACTGGACATGAGTTGTTGACTTCGGCAGAATGTAAGTTTCCGATTTTTTTAAACTGCTTCAAGTTAGAACCGGTGGTGTTTATGGATCTTGTCTTTTCATCTTGATCATCGGGAATCTGGAAAAGCAAAAGAGATATCGTTATTTTTTAATAATAATAAATTATACTACATTATTAATCACTTTGGCTCTCGGTAAACAATAATTTCAATAATAAATATCTATACTTAATATATAAAGCTGCAGTGTTTGTCCGATTTGAATTATTCTTTCAGTGTTGGGTAGTCCATTTATCGAGTAAGGCTATAGGCTATGTTTTTTTTTCAAAATTAGGGATCCATAATAAAATTGCTATTTTGTAACACAAGGTATAAAATCGAAAACCTAATTTTGCGTGCGCTGCAAAAACTATTGACAATAGAACAAAATGATGTACAGGCTATAAAATAGGCAATATTTTATTTCTTATAAAACTATCGCGTGAATTATACTTTATATGGCAAAACAACGTTTGCCGGGTCAGCTAGTCAAAAATAATTTGATTGATAAGATCTTTCTTGGACGGTTTGAGTTAATATTATTTTTAACTACTATGATCACAATGTTATTTTCTTAATGTTATTTTCTTAATTTTTCCGGTAACAAGCAATTTATTGTTTGTACAATCTGGCCTGGAGTATATAAGCTGGCTAGATTATGGGTAGGTACCACAACGGCGCCTATTTCTGCCGTGAAGCAGTTATATGTAAACATTACTGTGTTTCGGTCTGAAGGGCGCCGTAGCTAATGAAATTACTGGGCAAATGAGACTTAACATCTTATGTCTCAAGGTGACGAGCGCAATTGTAGTGCCGCTCAGAATTTTTGGGTTTTTCAGAATCCTGAGCGGCACTGCATTGTTATGAGTAGGGCGTAGAACTGCAGGAACGTGTTTTTTTTTAATAAAACTAATTTTAAATGAACGTTTAGGGAGTATGCATTGTACTAGCGATAGATTGCCTATAAAAACTTGGCCGCGATGACATACCTGTCAATAATTTTAGTATAATTATTTTTTTCTCAATTATCTACATAATTTCCTTTAAAATTACATACAACTTATTAAAAAAAAACATATAGTTGCAATTTACATCAGAAAATTAATTATACTAAAATAATTTACTGGTAATTGGAATCTTAGGCTATGACACCGTGACACTTCAAACATAATAATAAAATGTGAATGTAAGTTTGTTTGTTACGCTTTCACGCCGAATTTCGCCGAATTGAACCGATTTTCATGAAATTTAGTACAGAGATAGACAAGAGTTTGGGAAAGGACATAGGCTACCTTTTATCGCGAAGGTTTGTTTATGGTACGGCATATTTATTATGTTCAAAGAGAATTTAAACGCTACGTTCCATTATGTTTATATTAACAGTTATGGGAACAGATTAAACCAGTTTTTAGTAATTTTTTATCTGCTAGAATTTGTGGATGAATTAAACAGGTCAAACTCAGGAAAGCCTTTAAGGTTATTTATGAAGTGAGATGCTCTTGAGAAGAATGAGTTTTGATTGTCATTTGTCTTACAATGGGGTATAGGTAACATAAAATATTTAGGATGTCTTGCGGAGATTCTGGGAATATTTAAATTTATGTTCGAGAGAAGTCGTGGAGCGTCAATGTGACATTGTGCTATTTTTGTTAAGAAAAGAATATCAGCTATTTTGCGTATGGAGTATGTCAATATATACATATAAATAAAATTGGAGTGTCTGTTTGTAATATTGAAATAACCGTTTTTTACTACATGTATATGAGTATATATACGGTAAATACACAATAACACACAATAAATATAATTTTTTACAATGTCTGTCTGTCTGTTTGTTCCGGCTAATCTGTGAAATGGCTGGACCGATTTTGACTGGACTTTTATTGGTAGGTAGCTGATGTAATAAGGAGTAACGTAGGCGTACGTTTATTTTAGAAAAATTCTTTTATTTTAGTATAATAAATTAATGTTGCAATGTCCAAGAAACGGTCTAACTCTAAAAATAATTTATATGGCAATAAAACGTTTGCCGGGTCAGGTAGTAAGATTAATATTTCTGGTAGTAATTGATAATTACAATTGAATGATTTTTTATGTATATAAATGTTTTTTTTTGTTATTGAAGCAAAAAAACTATCTGTGTTATTAATAAACGCGAAGTAAAGTTATTCCAAATTTAAAACTTTTTTCTTTATAACCTTTGATACTACAGAATTACATGAGGGAGAAGTAATTTACTCAGAGTAACTTTTCATTGAGTTTATTAATAAGACAGTCTACGTATATTTTTTTATGAAAAAAAGGAATGAGAAAAGCAGGACGTTCAGTTGATGGTATTCGATACGCCCTGCCCATTCCAATTCAATGCCGCTCAGGATTCTTGAAAAACTCTAAAAATTCAATTCACCTTGAGACCTAAGATTTGAAGTCTCATTTGCCCAGTAATTTCACTAGCTGCGGCGCCCTTTAGACCGAAACACAATAATGTTTACACATTACTGCTTCACGGCAGAAATAGGCGCCGTTGTGGTACCCATTATTTAGCCGCATCCTGTGCAAAGGAGCCTCCCACTTGTATCGGTATTGTGATATAGATTTCATCTTCAGATTTATATTTATTTTAATACTTTTTGTATCGCAACATACAAATAATTCAGTCGAATTGAGAACCTCATTTGTTTTTGATGTCGTATGAAAATGAAAACACAATTTATAAGTATGTATTCGCCATGATATTAATATATCTAGATTGTCCTATGTAATATGTATGCCCATTTATTGAAACAAACAATTCATTTATTCAATGTATGTACAGATTGAGCGTATCTGTGTTTTCAGATACCGCAAGTGTCTTTATATACTTCTTACGGTTGTTAATATAATATAATATTGACACAATCTTACACAAATTATCTTGCCCCTAACTAGACATAGCCTGTACTATAAGTACAAGACAACGATATATTTAATACAATAACTTACTTTAACATACATAAATACATATAAACATCCTTGACTCGGAAACAAACATCCATATTCCATATTCATCATATAAATGATTGCACCTACCGGGATTCGAACCCGGGACCTCTAGCTTAGTAGTCAGGGTCACTAACCATTCGGCTATATGGGTCGTCACATTTGATTTAATCAATAGTTATAATGAAAAACACTAAAAACATATATAATTATCGTCAGGCATTTATTGAAATGAACCTAGTAATAGTGTGATAGCTATGTATGTTAGTGTATGATATTATATTATATTAACAGGAATTAAAAACTATTTAACTATTAAAAACTATTAATTGGTTGTATTTTACTCTGAAAATATACCCATATATATATATAATTCATGTGCTAAGTTATTCTGTATGTATTTTATTCATAATTATTAATTAAATACTAATATGAACGTTATACAGACGCTTTCTATAAGCGATCTCTAGTTTAGGATTATTTAGAATCTATCGTCAGTCCACCGTGGATTAATCTTCAAACTACTATAATATAAAAAATATTTTATGGGTACCACAACGGCGCCTATTTGTGTCGTGAAGTATTAATGTGTAAACATTACTGTGTTTCGGTCTGAAGGGCGCTGATATTACTGGCAAATGAGAACATCTTATGACTCAAGGTGACGACCGCAATTGTAGCGCCGCTCAGAATTTTTTAAGAATCCTGAGCGGCACTAAATTGTAATGGGCAGGGCGTATCAATTACCATCAGCTGAACGTCCTGCTCGTCCCGTATTTTCATAATAAAAATAATAAACAGTTGACGTAAGCAAGCAAACATAACCAACGAAAAAACAAGCTATTTTTCGGAGCACGCTCCCGTCGAAATGGTTTCGGTTCAGCGGGCCGTCACAGGGGGTGACCTCATTGTACTCCAACACTTTAGTCGTAACGTAAACGAGTGTACGTACATGAGATTAGAAAGAACACAAAATTCTATCGTATTTCGAGGATAGTTACATTAGTTGCTGTCCACATACACACGGCGAGTAAAAGAGGCGAGTCTTGCCCTGTGGTCGGCAAAGTGCGGCCCCAGAACCGCATGTAGCCCTTTGGCTCCTCAAGTGCGGCTCTGGCAGAATAGTAGCTTGAAATACAAATTACTGGATTTAAAAAGAAGAAGATATGGTGCTCTAAATTCGAACGTCTTTGTGTTGAATTGGAAATATTGGAGACGGAAAAATGAGATCTTAATTCAGAGCACAAGTGGTCTGCTTTGACTTGGAGACAGCAGTCAGCTGAAAAATATTGCTTTTGCTGTTCTTTCCCTTTTCAGTTCTACATAATATTATATAATATGAGAACATTTTTTCATTTTTCAAGCATGAACATTATCAAGAGTAAACTTGGAATCATGCTTACCTAACATTAAAAACAATAACATACAAACCTGACTAACTCATACTTTCCATGGAGATGCAAGCAAATTTAGTTTTATAGTAACTTACTCGTACTACTTATTTAGTGTAATATAAAATTACTAAACAAGCAGATTTGGCTCCCAATTTTTATTGTCAATTGGCTCTTTGGTTAATAAGTTTAGACCACTGGCCTAAACAACTGACCTGTATAAAGACCACTGGACAGACTGTTCCCTATGTTTGACAGCAATTTTTTTGTGCCTTGAAGCGCCACTCGCGAGCGTCCAGGGAACTAATTTTGAAGTATAATACTGAATAAAATGGCTACGAAGGAACGTAGAATACTCCGAAGTATTTTTGCATTTTCAATTAATTTCGTTCGTTTTCCGTGTTATTTGTACTTCAAGAATCAACGTTATAAAGAACACATATTTTTTTGTAAATAGTTTCCCACCATCTATCGATGTTTGCTGAGGTTGTCATCACTTGTTTTAGTACCGCAGAATCTCGCTACATGGCCAACAGCGCCAAAATGACGAATATTAATCAGGCGCAAAAGCACTTTGACAGCCGCCAGTCCAGTGGTATATACGAGTAGTAGAGATCAGTGCTAATAGCCTATATACATAGTCCGATTTGGTACGGTCCGGTGGGCGCCTCGCATCCATTGGTCCAACGTCGTAGGAGGTACGGTCGGGACAGTACGTAACATGAGTAATTTTGTGCGATGGACAATACTAAATACCATCGAATATGGTGAGTTACCGGATCGCCGCTGATGGTTTGGCGATCGAGCACCCGCGTGCCACTGAGTATTTTTTTTATGGATATGGATAGGAGGACAAACGAGCGTACGGGTCACCTGGTGTTAAGTGATCACCGCCGCCCACATTCTCTTGCAACACCAGAGGAATCACAAGAGCGTTGCCGGCCTTTAAGGAAGGTGTACGCGCTTTTTTTGAAGGTACCCATGTCATATCGTCCCGGAAACACCGCACAAGGAAGCTCATTCCACAGCTTAGTAGTACGAGGAAGAAAGCTCCTTGAAAACCGCACTGTGGAGGACCGCCACACATCCAGATGGTGGGGATGATATCCTAACTTGTGGCGTGTCGTGCGAAGGTGGAATAACTGTGGCAACCCTACCAATGAATTTGCTATTTTGAAACATTTCATTTATTTAAAATTTTTCGTGAAAACTTATTTTTTAAGTGATTTAAATAACAGGATGAGTGAGTACCTCATATCTCCATGCGCGGTATCTCTAGGTTAGGACGATAGGACATGGGTACCTTTACTCTTAAGTAATGATATTATCTACGTGTAATATAGCCTTGCAACTCAATATAAATGTTGTTGTGGTCAGTGTGATATTGAGGAAGTTGAAGGTGTTCTGCCATGGTGACTAAATATCTAGTTACCTACTCAAACATCGAAAATCGATGTAGGAAATTGGAATAATATTAAGGTGATATTAAAACCTTAATTAAAAAACTTCGGCCGCTACGATCTGATTCGATAGTTACCTTTAAACATGCCGTAATTAAAGTAGGCAACGATATTGCTGTTATTTAAAATGTTAAAATTGATAGGCCTTAAGTGCTTTTTTCTTTGCTCTTTTTGCTTCGTAGTAATCTGCAGGAACAATGAGCCACTCCTTTGATTAGTAAATCTGTTTCAATTGTAATCTACGGGGGCCATAAACTGTAGAAAACTTTCTCTCCAGCAAACTCTCTCTCTCTAACTCTCTCCAACAAACTATCACTCTCTGACCCATTTTGGTAATATTTTAGAAAGATTCGGGATGTCATGTCTTTTAAGGCAGTTTCAAAATATGAAGAAATACAAACAAATCACGTGTCGAAGTGATTTTATGAAACTTAGCGGAATTAACACTAAAGACAATAATGTTTAACATTTTCAGTCGCGGTCATCACTTACTGACCACCAGATGAATCTTTGTATCCTGCTTTTAAGAAAGTATTGGGAGTTGTAGAGACTGCTGATAGATGTGAATGGAGCGAACACTCTCAGGCTATTTAATTATAAATGTTTTTGGTACGATATTATACTAAAAAGGTTACAGCCTGCGTCTTCGTCTACCACCCTTCCTGCGAGTGGAGTCTGATGGGACAGGTGAGTTGTAACATCCTCAATGCGACCAACCTTTATGTTAGAACGGGCAAGGGCTCGGAGAGCTGATTACGCCCCAGGTCTCAGGTTCTGAGCAACATCCTGAGCTGCCACCATAACAGCATAAGGAGAAGTTTATACTTCATTATAATCATATTTTTATGAAAGAAAAAGAGACCGCTGAGTTTGTTGCACCCGTTCTTTTCAGGTCTGAGGCTCGTTATTTCGAATTTTTTTTGTCATTCATTAAGTGATTTTAAATCCTATTTTGAAAAAAAAATATTTGAATGTGAATTTCACGAAACTTGGCTTGGTGGGTGTATTTGTTAAAACGATATTGTTATTTGATTCATGCTGAACAGATGCAACAACTACACAACAAACCTGAGTTTGCTATTCAAGAACAGCAATGCAAGTCTCAAAGATTTTCCAGATGACGTAATAATAATGATTTTTAGGGTAAAAATACACAATTATGTATTATTAAACCATAGTAGTTTTGGTAGTAATATAGAACAATCGTTTTTAGGGTTCCGTAGCCAAATGGCCAAAAAACGGAACCCTTATGGATTCATAATTTTTGTCTGTCTGTCCGTCCGTATGTCACAGCCACTTTTTTCCGAAACTATAAGAACTATACTGTTGAAACTTGGTATGTAGATGTATTATGTGAACCGCATTAGTATTTTACACAAAAATAGAAAAAAAAATTGGGGTTCCCTTTACCTAGAACTTAAACTCAAAAAACTTTTTTATGCATAGGTCTTCAAAAATGATATTGAGGTTTTTAATATCATTTTTTGTAAACTGAATAGTTTGCGCGAGAGACACATCCAAAGTGGTAAAATGTGTCCCTGTTGCTTCTAAAATAAGAGAATGACAAAACCAAAAAAATATACGATGTACATTACCATGCAAACTTCCACGAAACCGAATAAAAAGAATGCTGGAAGAGTTTCTTGCGCCGCTTCGTCTCTCTCAGAGCGCCATTTGTTTCCGAAGCTGTAGTGGTGTCTAGTAGTTATTAGAAATGACATCAAGTAGAATTCTAAAGGAACCATTTCAGAAAATAGAGAAATAAGAAGAAGCGGCGCAAGAAACTCTCCCAGCATATTTTTGCGCTCTTTTTAATAAAATATACAATATTGTACTGTGAATGTTATCGCTATAAAATAATCACAATCTAGTCCCAGGCTTGTCGGATCACTTAGATATTCAGCTGTGGAGTAGTAGGATTTACGACAGAGCCATTTTTTAATAAAACATTTAAATTTATTTACAGATAATGCCTGAACAGTGGTTGGGACTTTATTATAAAAGTGTATACATTTTAAGTATCTTGAACAATAACGTTTGTATAGAACGTCATTGATCTTGAAGCCTACTAGAATTAGTTACAAATAGTTTATTTCTAGTGTGTAATTGGTGTCATTCCGGTTAGAAACAAATATCAATAAGATTCCAAGAAAAGAAACTAGGTTTGCGATTGTCAGAGATATATCAGAGCGCGAAGTCACGAATGTAATAGCGATCGGAAGTATTGTTGAGACGAAATGGTTTTCAGTAAACGTTATCGACTCCGGCACGCTGATCATTGCGGTCAGAACCACTCGTTAGTACCACGCGGTGACTAGCTATCGCCCACCTAGGGTTGCTGCAATCCTAACTTTTTTTTATGAAAATACGGGACGAGACGAGCAGGACGTTCAGCTGATGGGAATTTATGCGCCTTGTCACGTTAATTATTCATATATGCAATAACTACAAGCTTATAAGTGCCCCCTACTAGGCTCAGTAAAGTAAACAATTCTTTTGCATGCAATGGTATTACATTAAAATGCATAAAAGGCATTTATTTTCTCAAAATTGATTCCTTTAGAATTCTTTTTGATGTCATTTCTTATACTACTAGATACTACTACCGCTTCGGAAACAAATGGCGCTCTGAGAGAGAAGAAGCGGCGCAAGAAACTCTCCCAGCATTCTATTTTTGCGCTCTTTTCAATAAAAATATACAATATGGTACAGTCATTTCTATCGCTATAAAATAATCACAATCTAGTCCCAGGCTGTCCGATCATTTAGATATTCAGCGGTGGAGTAATAGGATTTACGACAGAGCCATTTTTTATAAAACTTTTAAATTTATTTATAGATAATGCCTGAACAGTGGCTGGGACTTTATTATAGAAGTGTATACATTTACCCTTAAAGCTATTATGTATCTTATGAAGCAGAATTTTACAATATATTGCCAAAAAGTGTATCTGAATAAAAATAAATTTAAATCTTTTATGAAACGCAGATTTATGTCGAAGGCTTATTACAGTATTGAAGATTACGTAAACGATATTACAATGTGAAATTGAATAGTATTGTAGTTATTTTTATGGCTTTTATGGTTCACGATATTATCTTTTGTATAATTAGCATGTATTTGAATTGTATTATTGGTGAATGACGTTGACGAGGAGGAGTTGTGGATCTTATGTCAATAAAAATATTTCTGACTTTGACTATATGTCTGTCCTTTGTTTATTGATTTTTTGCTGAAAACGAATCAACATTGAAATGTCACAATCAAAAAGTAACAGCCCTAATAATAACACGAATAAAGCTCTGTTCAAACTGAGACAAATAACGCGCGGGAAGCGGGACGCGTTTTATTTATTTATTATAGACACACCAACAAGCTATTCTAAACTAAACAAAAATAAGAAAAAATATAAAACGAACATTATGAACAGAATAGGTTTCTTACAGGTATGTACAGCTCTGTTGTATTATTAAAGATAATGTTAGTACAAAAACGCAAAGTACTTATAAAGATTAATAAAATATGTTAAAAATAAAAATTATTTCTTATTTTGAATATGAGTAAGACAAACAAACCATATATATAATTAAAAACTATTATAAATAACACTGTTACAAAATCTTTTCAATTGTAGTACCGACATCCCAGTTTTAGCGTAATCGCTCGCTCGCTTAGCCTCTCAAACAGACGCGACTTACCGCGTGTCATTTTTGGTTCTTCAGTGGAGAAACATAATGCATTGTGAAATCAAACAATCCCGTCGGGCGTCCTGCTCTTGTTTCGCTTCAACTTGAGCGACTACTCGCGTCAATTTGAACACGTCCATACAAGTTAGATCGGCCTAGTAGTAGTAGTTACAATCGGCGCGAGCGACTTCCGTCCCGCGTTCCGCGCGTTATTCGCCTCAGTTTGAACAGAGCTTAATTTCATCAGAGTATTAAAAGTATATTATGTGCGCAATGCAACGCAACACAGTATTGAATAATAAATTATTTACTTTGCTATTGATATGGTATGAGCACTATTCGTTGTTTTCTTCAATCGCAGTTACATAATTCTAGAACAGTTCACAGATTGCTATTTGCACTATGTAATTGTTGAATAAATTTGTTGCTTATGAATTTAAAAAAGTGTGTGTGTACTTATGTATGCACGCAAGAAGTTATATTTCTTTGGCCTAACAAAGCAAAAATCCTTAAAATTATTTATTCCTTGTGCTATTCTACGTTTGTAGAAAGAATAATATTGTAAAAATCTTGCAACGATTGCTTTGACAGTTAATTATTAAATAACGAATACGGCTGTACGGGCATGAACCCTTTGCCTATCCTAATAATGGACGAAGAAACCAAAAAAAAAATAACGAATGTCGCAAACGTCAGAAAATTTTAGGACTACCAGGACTAACTTCACCCTGTTACTTTTGTTATACAGTGAAGCGCGCTGATAATTTTTTCATAACGCGCCTAAAGAAGTATAACTTCAGAAATAATCCAGCTACATAAATATTAAATTATGTTGTAAAAGTTTTTTAGTTTTGGTGAATGGCCGCGAGATTTGAAAGCTTGCAGGAGCAAAAGTAATTGCCTGCTGTACGAGATTAGTTTAACTGTAAAGAACCAAACCGGATACCACTTTAACATCTCCCGGTTTCCGCTTATCACGTGCGCACTGTCCAGTAAATCATTAAGATATAGTAAGACCTGGCGAAATGAGTCAGCTAACATACATTCTAACGATTGCCTTGCAAGCGGTAGCCGGTGCTTATAAGATTCGTCACTGTGGTCACCGCCTGTTCGTTGCCAAGAGTTAGCCGGTAGCCGGACTAAGAGTGGCGTGTGTCGGTACTGTGGATTGATGGGACATGTTCGAGTAGATTAGAGAGTACACGAATGTTGCCCCTAGATTAGTGTACTTCAGTTATTTTCACAGCGTATAATATGTAATACTCGTATTACTTCGTTTACCTACTCTGTCATTCATACTTCATCCTTCATCTAACTGTCAAATAAAACCTTCATTCATTCACTCTATTCTAGTTTCTACATCAACTACTTGCACCCGACACCTGAACTACACAAGAAACTATAATTATATCTAATCCTGTTAAGACAGACGAAATATACATCTTTGAGAAGATATCAATCTTTCTTTTGTTCATCACGAACACCCTTTTTATCAATCAAATCAGACATTCTCTACTTCTTCCAGAAAGAGTTGGCAACGCTATGTACAAAGTTTAATAAGCACCGGTGGTCAGTCGGTCAATCACCAGATACCCTGTAAACAGGATGAATGAAGAGGGGCTTCAATGTCTGAACATAAAAAAGTGTAACAATTCATCTTTTCGACCCCATTTAACCTTATAGTTACACTCAGAGGTGACCGCGAACCGACCTTACTTGATAGTGTTGTTAAAGTTCAGCTAATAATTAGAAAAAAAAAAATGAGAAGTTCTTCAAATCGTACTATTAATTTATAACAAAACTACACGATTGAAACAATCAGTATTCAATACAAGAAAAGACCTCGGACATTAAACGGCTGGACAACTAAGTACTAACTGAACAGCGCATTTATAATGATAATCACTGATTGGACGTGTAGGGAATGCACAAAAAAAGAATGTCACTGCACACACAGGGCTGCAAGTCACAAACATAATATTATTGTAAACTTGTAAGTATTGTGAGAAGTATTTTATTAGAAACTACATGGTGCTGGGCGCGCTTCGCTTTGTCAAAAAAATTCGACAATTTGACCTGAGTGCTATGATGTTTTCTTCTACTGTCACTAGATGCCGCTCTTTCGACGACATACATACAAGTTTACTTTTACGCCATCGAGTAGGTAAAAATCTCACATTTGGCACTCTGTAGCTGTGGTTTTAAAAGATAAAAATAATGCCCTCATCCGGCACTAACGTACGTTCTATGTTCACCGGAGTGGTCATTTTCTGTCTTATTCATAATAACTTAGGGGAGATTTAAAACATCGCTAATATACGCTTATTAAAAAATATAAATAATCGCATATAAGAGCTAAAACGCTCATTACCTCTTCCATAAAGCTGACGTGACTTATAGTAGCTAGCATCCATAAAAAAACCTATTTTAAGCACTCGATCGCAAAAAAACATGGCCGACATCGATCAGCTGTTCGTTAAATAATGTGATAAATAGCTTCCCGCTTAAAGTTGTTGGATATCCGTCATAGATTGACAATCGACAGGCTTCAAATATTGGATTTTTGAAGTTTGAAATTATTAAGACATTGATCGACTTTTGACAACTGACAAACCATTGACATTGAAAAGATATCTGCTTTCATTGACAGTTCCTCATCAAATTAGTTAAAATCATGTTTTTTTGTACAAAATGGCGACATTGCGTACCTTAAAGACATATTAGTTATGGGAGATTTATCTAACGAATATGAACAAGGAATTTTATCGAACGTTCGATAGGCTTAAAACACGTTTTAACTAATACAGCTTTATACCTTCGAAAAGCGTTTTATTATGAATGAGGCAATTTGTCTTTTATATGTATTCAAAGTTTCATTTGGGCTAACGTTTCTCGAGTTTTAGGTGAACATACATGCAGACATACATTATCTTTAATATATATTAAATTAGATTTAATAACTAAATTTACTTAATTAATTGAATCAAGTTTCATACATAATTACTACAGTTCTCACATTATTGAAATGAAAACTTCTTTAGCGACGTTGTGCACTTTTCTTGGGAAGGGTTTAAACTATAAAATATTAAACTCCCGTCAGGACATGTGACCATCGAAAATTTGTAAGACAGTTGTTGAAATTATAGATGAAAGATTTATACTTATCGAGGGATCACAGCCGTGAAATATTTTTACAGTTTAATTATTGAAGTACAAACTTCTTTAGGGGCGTTGTGCTTGGGATGGGTATAAAATGTTAAACTCACGTCAGGACACGTGACCTGATCGAAAATTCGTAAGACGGTCGTTGAAATTACTGATTTTTCGGAGAGATACACTTTATAATGTAAAATAATTCTAATTCGTTTGAAGTGTTATTTTTATTGTAATATAAATTGTTTATACAAATAAGTTCTGTACAAATTGTCTAGGTTCACATCATACTAGCTCACATTGCAATTCACAGTCTAGCTGCCATATTATTGTAAACAGCGCCACCATACATTTATGCATTTTGAATCCTCTAATCCTTACTGCAATAATAGCAGTGTCATTCAGAATAGACCTAATAATAATTTTACTGCAACATTAGTTTCTAAACAAGCTAACATACAGCCTTGCAATGGATCTGTGACAGTGTCTCAGCCAGTTACTTTAAATTGCCCACAAAAAGAATCATTTACTATGCACTCATCACAAAATATGAGTGATAATAAGACAACCACTATTTTATCTACTGCTCAAGTTTTAGCTTACACAAATGTTAACAATAAACAACAGATAAGATGTCTTCTGGACAGTGCATCACAAGATAATTAAATAACACTTAAATGTTGTAAATAACTTAACCTTAAATTAATACTTTTAAATTTTAAGGCAATTCGTGCGAAATTATTCCCTAACCATTCCAAAACATCCAAAAATGCACAACGTTTAATGTTCAAGTACCTATTCACTTCTGGTCTATACCTAATTGTGATAAGTACTTTATAGTCTACTAGTCTAAACAAAGCGTGAAACAGAGAATATCTCTAAGGGAGAAACAGCAAGATAGAAAAGGAAAGCGAATCTAATGTTAATGTAACCTTTTTTGATTGACAAGTTTAGTTCCACATTAACAGGTTGACAAGTCGTCTACACTCTAGTAAGTATAGATATATAACAACAATTTTGATCCAATTTTCAAATTCCTGCCGAATCGAACTTTTCGCTCTAGAAGTGCCTCACATGACTAAAAAAGTTTTCATTTTAATAATAAAAGAACATTGTTTAAAAATCATTATAGTTGTAAACCACGGCTACTTAGATAGCAACCATGTTACAACACTTGCTTATTCGTTTTAATTTATTCACGGTCACAGATACTTCTAGACTTAAAATTGTTTCAGTGAGAACTGACAATTACCACGCTTTTGACCCCGTGATCACTTTCCTGCCTTTGACCCTGTTGATGAACGAAGTACAAAAGTCATTCACGAATATGAATCACAATGGTATTGTGCATACAAAGAAAAATTACATCCCGGATGATACATAAATATATATATAAGTACCTACAATACGTTATTTAACCCAGCATCACTGTAAATTCTTTTTGTTCGTATTTTAAGGATAATATTTGGCAATAATACTAAAATCCACAACGATTGTAAAACAAAACAAGATAACAAAAAAAACCATAAACTATAAAATATAAATAAGAATTAGTGAGAATTCAATCGATACGCGTCAACAGTTTTGCAAACGGTACCTGATTATTGAAGTATCTGCCTCGACTATGACGTCACTAACCTGGAGACCCGTCCCTCTTTCAATTTGCGTGGATTACCTATTACCTACTCAGCTCCTAGCTACCCGGCACAATTATTACTAGTACCACGTTTAATGCGTACATAGGTACAGTTTAAAAAATGTTCGTCCATTTCTACCAAATGCTAACTAAACAATATAGGTAGGTAGGTACTTATCACTTAAAGTGAGCGTGCGCGAGGCCGATAAGATAGGTAAGTACATTTTTTCTTTACTTAAGCCTTGCGGTATTATGTGAGAAGTTGGACCTACCTGCACATAACAACTTCAAGTTAATTGTTTAGTATGGATAAATATTAAGTCTCATAAAACACGATACAGTGTATATCTAGTGTAGTGTAAAAACTAGAAATTAACTGCCTAGGTACCAATGCTTCGGGATAAATTTTACCACCGATTATGGAAGTGACGTATGTTAAGAAAAAGCGGTTTTACAATACATTCAATTTCACCAGTGGGAGGCTATTTCTGCCGTGAAGCAGTAATGTGGAAACATTATTGTGTTTCGGTCTGAAGGGCGCCGTAGCTAGTGAAATTACTGGGCAAATAAGACTTAACATCGTATATCTTAAGGTGACGCGCGCAATTATAGTGCCGCTCAGAATATTTGGGTTTTTCAAGAATCCTGAGCGGCACTGCATTGTAATGAGAAGGGCGTATCAATTGCAATCAGAAGAACGTCCTGCTCGTCTCGTCCCTTACTGTCATAAAAAAAGACATTGCTATAGATAGCTATAGTACTAGATAACTACTAAATAGGTAGGTGGGTATATAATAGGCTTCGAGCTTCGAACTTAAACGTTGAGCAAAACAAATTAACCTGTCAGTAGCATTGAGTCGCCGACCTAATATTAATCTTTATTTGGTTGAAAATCAATACATCTACTTGTAAATAGATTTGTGACAATAAAAAATGTGCGTGGATGATGCATCTACTCTACTCAATAACTCTTTGTTTTGTATAAATTTACATTTACTTTTTTGACTTACTCATGTAAGGCATTCACTATAACTTGACGTTTGAGTATTTTTATTGCATCACTTTACATATTATATTGTAATTGAAATGATTTTTAAAACGACTAAGGAGTACCTAAATGTTGTTTTAAAAGAGTGGCAAGGAGGTTCTCGCCAATTCTACTCATTACGAACAACTGTATACCTTTGACATTCATAAGTGTTATATCCGTGCCCTATATGAATCTATAAGTGATTTTGATTTTAATTTGATTTGATTGGAATCGTTTTAATTGTGACAGTCATTGCGCTTATTGATTTTTATATTTCCCATTAATTGGCGTCGCGCCAAATCCATTACGAATCGACAACAAAGTAGACTTTATTCGGTTTCAGCCTTGGATCAATAATGTATGCGTTAGTATATAATATAACATTTGTAGTTACATAGATTGTAAACTTATTAGCTACGTCAATCGAAATCTTCATCACTGTGAATCAAGGTTGCAAATTGTGTCATGTGTGTGGTTATTTGAAGAGTTCGTTAAACCCCTAACATCTGACAATAATTTTTAGCACAACACCAACGCCCAAATGAAAGATATCATATAATTTTATATCTACCTACATGTACCTATGTTGTCTTTTGCAAGTATCCACTGAATTTTCGACAGATTACAATAGATTACAAATCTGTTTAACAACCGGATATCGTGATGAACCATTACAGCCTATGAAGTACTTACCGTGGTTGGCGTGTGATAAAAACACGAAGTAATTATTTATTGTATAGTTATTAACTATTGATTGTATTTATATAAAGTTAAGCTAATTAGCTTAACTTTATATAAATACATTTTAAATTTCCTCAATCCTATTTGGACCTCATAGTTTTATTCTAAAAAGATCTTATTATAGGTAACAGGCTGATGCCCCCGACTTTCTCCGCTTCCATCTAGTATGATAATATTATGTAGCCTATATTATGTCGTGGCGTCGCTTGTCTATATTCATGCAAAATTAGAATCATGTCTATTCAAAGTCCTTTTTTTTAGCCTTTGCATCCATACAGACAAACAGACAAAAATTCAATATCGTAATATTTTTTTAGATAAGGGCCAAATGTTTAAGAATGAAACTCAGAAGACATTGAAATTTCCGTGATGCGCGCACAAGTGAAAACCTCTATCATTTTATTTATATTATTATAAATATAACAATGCTTATATTCACAAGATACTTAATATAATCAATGATATAATAATATAATAATCATCATCATCATCAGTTGGAAGACGTCCACTGCTGGACATCGGCCTTCCCCAAAGATTTCCACGACCATCGGTCCTGCGCTGCCCTCATCCAACGTATTCCGGCGATCTTGATCAGATCGTCGGTCCATCTTGCCAACACTGCGTCTTCCGGTATGTGGTCGCCATTCGAGGACTTTACTGCCCCAACGGCCATCTGTCCGTCGAACTATGTGCCCTGCCCACTGCCACTTCAGTGTCGCAAACATTTGAACTATGTCGGTAACTTTGAGTCTCATACGGATCTCCTCATTTCTGATTCGATCTCGCAGGGAAACTCCGAACATAGCCCTCTCCATTGCCCTCTGAGCGACCATGAGCTCTCTCATAAGGCCCATAGTTAGCAACCACGTCTGCATACCGTAAGTCATCACTGGCAACACACACTGGTTGAAAACTTTCGTCTTCAGACAATGTATATAATAATAATAATACATATTAAATTAACATTATAAAATATACTTATTATTTAGGGTAAAACATAGTAGTAGGTATTATCAGGTAGGTTATAACATACAATTGAAAAAATATATTGTGTAGTATCCAACAGGAAGCAAAATACACACATTATTAAAATACAAAGATAACATGTGGTGATAATATGAAAATGTTAGCGAATGACCTCAGAAACGTGTCTTCATAAAGGTCACCGGAGAACATGAAACATTTTGGGATTGGATATTCATAAGTATTCTTATATTATTTCTGCAATCCACTATCTATAAGTTTACTAGCTTCTCCCTGCGACATTGTCCGCGTGAACGCTTTAAGGCCCAATCCCAAGAAATCGCCATAATAGCGCATAATTGAAACCATTTCTTGACGGTTTATATAAAGCTTATATTTTTACAAAAAATAATAGTATATCTACAGAATATGCGAAGAAATTTCATTTTTCCTTTACATTCCTATTTTTTATAGATATTGCGAAAAAAATCACCAAAATACTGTTACAGATTGAGCCATTACATATAGATAAAAATTGTACAAAAATTTATTAATTTTACACCAATACTATTTAATATCACATAGTTTTGTTAATTTTGTAAAGAAATTTTTATTTGTGATTAAAAAATCCTCGATAAAAAAAATTGTTTTCCTCTTAAATTTATATTTTTTAAGCATTTACCAAGTTAAATAAATTTTTCATGTTTTTGTGAGTTGCAGATAGTCAAATCCAGCAGATATCTAACACAGTGTTTCCCAACGTGGGACCCACGCCGAACAGCGGGGCAATTTGATAATCAAGGGGGGCAATTTAAAAATGGATTCGACACGTCTTTAACTCTTTTGCTAGATCGGTGACAAATTTATTAAAAAAGACAAATTCCAAAAATATGCAAGAAAACTTTTTCTACCATTTCCATCTTCATACCTATTTAGCTGAATGTGGATTTAGTGCTGTAAATGATTTACTGATAAAAAAATTAATCAGCTTGATATAACAATACGCGGACTTGAGATTAAAGCTAAGTAAATTGGAACATAAAATAAAATCTCTGTGCAGCAAGCATCAAGCGCTATGATCGTACTAAATGAATATAGCAAAATCAATATTTAAATTATTTTGAATTTCAATTTATCATTATATTATGTTTTAAAATTTAACTAACGATATTTTGATACCAATTTTATAGTGACATCTTCCTAAAAAAAATATATTTCTTGAGGGAACAAAACAATTTTACGTATGGGGCAATTTTAGAAAAGTTATAGTGGGGCATGGCCTAAAAAAGGTTAGTAAACACTGGTCTAACATGTCAGATGTTACACATCATATGCGACTACTGTAACACTCGGATTTGACAGCATTATCAACACTTCTCCTCTATTCGTTATCATAAGTGTTCAAAGTGTTAACTATTGCTATCACTATTTCACGTATAATCTGAGATCGACCTTGACTCTTATTTACGGTGTTTGAACATGGACCATGATAAATTACTTCCATCGCAGTTACGATAACATTCAACACATTTTCGTGTTTGAAGTTTGTTAGCTTGCTTCGTACTTGACATGGCACCTTTAAAACTTCACGCTCTTTTTACATGCTTTTTATTAGCTTCGCCTGTATGTATGTTTGTTTGTAACCGATTCATTTGGGCGCGATTTTACTTTTGACTCACTTTAAACGGTCAGACTTAGTTCCAACTTCGTAGATTTATCAAGGACTGATGATAATACATTAATTTGATAAAATTATTCCATTTTTCAATTTGTAAAATAAGATTTTTGTTATTTTATATTATTTTCGTCTATAAGGCAGGAATTGATTGTATGAAATTTAAAATGATTAAATTTCTATTCTATTTTTTAGTTTTATTTTCCATAAAGCATTATAGAGAGATAGCATGTAGAGGCGAAACACGTGTCGAATTGTTTAAAGACAAATATTGGCGGAATTAACACTAAAGAAAACTCAAAGCATTTGGATATTCCGTATAACTCAATGACCCATTTTTAGTATGTTATATAGTTGTCTAGCTTCTCGATAATGTGTAAAATTTACGTTATAATGCGAGGCCTCTTAGGTACAAGTAAATATTCAATTTATAGTCACGAGTTATTGTCACGACATTACTGATTGCAATATTATGTTCCCACAGTATTATATATTATTACTAGCTGACCCAGCAAACGATGTATTGCCATATAAATTAATAAAAAATTCAATAATTAACATTTTTGGGGTATAAAAGACAAATTAAGATCATTACATATTATTTAAACTGTAATTATAAACTATACATGAAAATTTTTCGTAGTACAATAACTGCCATCAATGCCATCTTCAAACCCTATGGCGGATCTGTGGATGGAACAGAATAATATAAAAAATCGCGATAAAATAGGTGTTAATGGTAGACACCTGTCAAGGGCGAAAATTTGAAGTTGTATGTATTTTTAATGCTGAATTATAATAAAAATTTTTGTCAAAAAATAAAAATATATTTAGGGGTGGATCACCCTTATCATTTAGGGGTATGAAAAATAGATTTTGGCCGAGTCTCAGACCTACCCGATGTGCACACAATATTTCATACAAATCGACTAAGGCGTTTCGGAGGAGTTTGGTAACAAACACCGGAACACGAGAATTTTATATATTAGATTAACACACAACATAACAGATTAATTGACATCAACATACTATAACTAGGTTTACACGTGAGAATTATATTATGTTGACTAAATAACAGAACCTGCATAAAAACATTGACAGGAAGTTTCCTCCATTCCATAAATCAGAAATGAAAAAACTGCTGATATTTGGGGCATATCTGTAAATATAATAAGTTCAGTAATTGACGTCATAGCACCATATCGAGCACTGGTTTTTAATAGCTGTATTGAACATGGCGTGTTTCCTGACCTTCTGAAATATAGTAAAATTACACCAATATTAAAATCGGGACTCACTTCTGAGTTTTGACCCGAATAACTATCGCCCTGTTTCTGTATTGACGTGGTAAAATTTTTGAAAAAAATATTTTTAGCCAAATGCTTACTCACTTTAACACTTATAAGTTACTTCATGTAAAACAATTTGACTTTATTAGGAGGCGCTCGACTACGGATGCAGGTGTTGAACTCTTTAGAAATATATATAGGCATAAGAGGAATCACAGAATACACTTGGACACAGAATAATCTTCTGTGATTTATCTAAGGCTTTTGATTCTGTTCAACACTCCACGCTGGTCAGGAAGCTATGTCACTATGGTATAAGAGGATCTGCGCTCGATCTTCTGATCTCATATTTAAATAATAGTATTATGAGGGTTGATGTGAATGGCAGGAGATCTCCTGGGGCTTCTCTCGGTTTGGGGGTACCATAAGGGTCTATTCTTGGACCCTTCCTCTTCCTAATTTATATAAATGATCTACCTAACCTTGTAAAAAAACACAAGGTAGTATTGTTTGCGGATGATACTTCGCACATATTCAAAGTAAACAGAAGCAAAGTTTTATATGACGAAGTAAACAATGCTCTATCTGTCATGTTTAGCGCCAATAACGTATTGTTAAATAGTCATAAAACTAAATATATTAAATTTACCGCGCCAAATGTCAAAAATGTAGATGCGAATATTTATTAAACGGAGAAGTGGTAAAACCAGTGGAATCTGCTATATTTCTTGGCATTACTCTTGATTCCAAATTGCAATTTAATTGTACAATATTACTTTGTAAATACATACTATTTAATGAAAAAAAAGCCCGCTGAGTTTGTTGCGCCCATTCTTCTCAGGTCTGAGGCATTATTTTTGGAATGGGTGGTAGTTTTTGACTTTCAATAAGTGATGTCATATCCTATTTGGAATAAAAATATTTGAATTTGAATTTCCCTTTTCAATTTTCTGAATGTGGACTTTTATACGAAATAGGAGGACATACGAGCATCTTCAGGGTAACTTGTTGGTAAGTAAACACTGCCGTCCAATCTATATTGCACACCAGAGAAATCACACCAGGTTTGTCGGCCTTAAGGACATATCAGCTAGAGTCGATTCCGTCAAGCGTTAAAAATAGTTCTACGAATACTTCGGGACGTGTTTTCACGGATACGGATCGGACGAGCGCTTTCGTTACGAAAGCGCTCTTAGTCTGTGAATAAAACAAAAAATAAAAATTATACTCTGTCTAATAACTGCACAGTACTTGTATCGAGTCCTTCACCTAATCGGATGTTAAGTGGGAATAAGGCTTTATTATTTGTTATTATATAGTTGTTATTATTTGTTTCCTCGTCTTCTTTATGACTCTGTGCGACTTCACAAAACTTCAGAATGTCGAAGACAAAATTCTATAAACTGAACAATTGACAGTAGTCACTACACATACAGAAGCGACGCGCTGCTTGCTGTGCTGCACTGAGCGTCGCTGCACTGCAGGCCGCAGCGCTGCGCTTCAAACTATTCTCTCGGAGGCAACTATGCCGCGACGCGCAGTGCAGCACCGCTCTAGTGCATAACGTGACCACGTCCCCGTGTCCCCAGCGAGGATGATATAGTCCCGCTTTTGCAAACAGACCAAACGATAATTGAAAATGTACATTTCCCGCGCGAAAGATTCCCCGCACGGGACGCCAGATTCGAACGGGAAGAAGACTCGATTTTTTGAATCAAATTTGTTCAGCAAACAAATACAAAAAGCTGTTTTGTGTATAGTGCTTTGATTATTTAGTATTATTCTATCTTATATAATAACAAAAAGCTGAAAACACTAAAATCCTTTTTTAATAACTTAATTCCGCAGATGTCCCGCTCCGGTAAAAAAGAAAAATGGTCACGTTTGACATGCACCAAACAAATGATTGAAATAATATTTCGACGCTATGTTCTGCCGCGGCAATGCGGTACGGCGCGGGCGCTAAGAGCCAGACCAGATACTCAAGTACAAAAGTCGACGTCTGTAAATAAGTCTGAAAAAAAGACGTCAGGGTCGCCAGCCACGATCATGGACTCGATGCATTTATTTTTTCTTCTTATATATACGGATCCTGATTCAGTTACTCGAGACCTTACAAGTAGATGTAAAAATATAAAAGCAATTAACTAAAACTTCCTTAACACGCACGAGAGCGTAGTAAAAACAGATTTGCACAAAAAAAAATACATTTATTTACAAAATATGGACATAAATACTAAGGTACTCTTGGAAGATGATTCCGAACTCTTTGTGTGCGAGTGCAAATCAAAATTGTCGGGAATTCTGTTCAAATTTGAAATTGTTTTTTTTATGAAAATAAGGGACGAGACGAGCAGGACGTTCAGCTCAGATGGTAATTGATACGCCCTACCCGTAACAATGCAGTTTTTCAAGAATCCTGAGCGGATTCTAGAAAAACCCAAAAATTCTGAGCGGCACTACAACTGCGTTCGTCACCTTGAGACATAAGATGTTAAGTTACATTACAGTTTAAAAAAAGTACTACTATGTGCTACTTTTTTAGTACATATAGCACGGAATACATAATAGTACATTTAAGCGGTGGATCCGACTAGAAATCTCCGAACACCGATCCGTTTAATTTATGAAAAGTATTTTGTATCAAATCTAATTAATAATAAAACAAATCGCTTTTAATTTTACAAAAGCCATAATTCACTCCGTGTTTTGGTGGAACCGCATGAATAATTTAGAAGTTTTTGAGTTTATCGCATTACTGACATTACAGACATACTCGTCAAAGGCCATTTAATTTTATAAGTAATATAACTAGAATATTGTGTTGACTATTAGCTGACAAGACCTACATAACAAGTATCTCCAACAAATCAACCGGCAAGCAAACATACCAATGCACATTTAACGACTTTAATACTTTAGCAGACACTGATAAATTGTGATAACTAATGGCATAGGTATTTGTATAGTACGCAACAAGAGCCATACTTATATACATATAATCACGGCTGTCTTTAGTTCGGCACAGATTATGATTCTATTTGCCGCGATAGATCTTAATTCCCAGTTTCCTTGTCTACTCCACCTGGGTATATTCCAATTGTTGCTTTCCTTACCGCACTTGTACTCTTACATATTCTTTGATACCGGCTCTCTCATTCTCTTCAGCTCTTCTCTAGACCTGATCATTCTTCAATATCGTGCTTATTAAATAGTTTTACACAGGATTCGGGAGCATTTTTTATTTTCACGTACGACTTGACCACCCCTCATTGCATTCAGAATTACACAGCGTGGCCCTACAATGGCGAAATTAAATTATCACACGGGTAGACCTACTTAAACGTTATCATAAAACAATCTCTCTCTTTAGTCGTTCCCTCATGACTGAGGATCGTGGTCAGCAACAAGTGACACACATGGAGTGAATTATTTGTTTCCATCGGCTTCTGTCCTATGCGGCCCTGACAACGGGAAATCGGCCAGAAGAAACTACTGGTGGCCTTGGAGTTTAAATCACTTCAAAAAGTCTAGGGCAGAAGGCAACGGGAAACCACTGCTTCTATTAATAAAAAAATATTCAAAAATTAGATACATTATTCACCTAAAAAAACAATTTTCAATAATATCATTTCGGAATATCATTTCGGAACATCCTGTAAGTAATCTAGTAGCCGTGCGCTAGCGCAGGCACTCACACCTACTTCGTGCCGTCTTATGGGACCACGTAAGGGTGATTAAAGTTTTCTTTCCTAAATATATAATTTTTTTGTTTGTAAATTTGATAATTCCAATTATTTACTTTAAGTTTAAGAAATATTGGTTAGATAGCTTTACTCGTGTGTTCATTTAATGTCGCGATTATATCGCCCCGATGTATTGCATCAAAAACTTGAGTTTTACTTGTATAATAAATCATTTAATTTTGCAACTTCCATTATGCTGTTTAATATTTAGGTAATTAAGTTTCTCCTGAAGAATCAGAATTACATTGCA
The DNA here is from genome assembly GCA_949711755.1 of Leptidea juvernica. Lineage (NCBI taxonomy): Eukaryota > Metazoa > Arthropoda > Insecta > Lepidoptera > Pieridae > Leptidea > Leptidea juvernica. Next base: position 1,119,434 of record CATIXQ010000041.1, on the reverse strand, counting down.
GAAACAATGTAAAAATATTTACGATGGAAAAGTGGCCAGAGATCGTTCCTACTTATAATTGATATTTGTTGTTTGTAGACACAACAAAGAGTCATGAGAAAGTTTATGTAACGGAATAACATAGACACAGTAATTTTGCTTTGTAGACAGAGGCGGATCTATGTAAGGGCCCCGCAGCGCAATTCACAATAAAAAAAATCCTCACACATAACATATTGATTTCTTTTGCAGTAATGTTTTTCAGTCGCTGTTAGTATTTCTATGTCATATTACTTAATTACTTTCTGCATTCTGTTTCTAAGAAATTTGTCTTTCAACGATGATCCAATGTGCTGACTGAATTATATATAATAATATTGACACACATTTACATAAATTATCTTGTCCCAAGGCTCATCCTCAAGTCAAAGTCAATCCTCAGTCGTACCGATGCCGATAAAGGGTGCCGGGCCATAGACTGTGATATGGGTTGCAATACGAAATATTTAATACGATATACTTACTTAAACATACATAAATACAAATTAACATCCATGACTCGGAAACAAACATCCATATTCATCATATAAGTAGGGTCGCTTACCACTCGGCTTTATTGGTCTTCGTAATTATGGAGTCTTTTTTGAGACACTTTTCTAATGAGTAGTTTCTCGCTCATTGTCCACTGCTGGAGAATTTAAGGCTCCCAGGACCCTGAAGTTGAGTAGAAAGTTCGTTTCTGTGTTATTTGAATCTACTCTGGTACTCATCTACCGACTGGTTCTACTTCTTGCTCGATGGTATTCAATTTGAGAAATCGGTATGCTTACATGCCAAGGTATAATAAGTCATATTAAATAAATATTTTATTTTTTGAAGTTACACTTGTTTAGGCGCGTTATGAATAAATAAAAAGAGTGAAATTTTAAGATGCGCTAACACAAAAGTAACAGGGTGAAGTTGGTTCCTAAAATTTTCTGACTTTTGCGACATTCGTTTTTTTTTTTGGTTTCTTCCGTTCATTATTAGAATAGGCAAAGGGTTCAAGCCAGTACAGCCGTATTCGTTACGTAATAATTAATTGTCAAAGCCATCGTTGCAAAGTTTTTTACAATATTGTTCTTTCTACAAACGTAGAATAGCACGAGGAATAAATCATTTTAAGGATTTTTGAAGTATAACTTCTTGCGTGCATACATAAGTACACACACACTTTTTTTCTATACCACGAAGCAATTATAAGAAGTATCAAAAACAGTTTTTGAATAAACGGCATCTAGTCGACTAATTAGGTCTATGTAGTGCTAACTTCTAGCCTGGGGCCTCATAAACAATCTATCCGCCCCTGTTGTGTAGGTTCATAGTTAGAGCAGCGCCATGTTAGTTCTTCCCAGCAACTAACAATAGTCATGAACTACATACTCCGGTATAAGAACTAATGTCGCAAAGGTTAACTCCATTAACCAATTTCGTTCAATTGCAATCTTAAGTATATATCCAATTCATGAATACGTTGGAAAGGTTATATAGTCGGAATTAGGTTCATAATGCGTTGAGGTCGTCAAAATGGGTATTCAATTTTTGTATGCAATATAATATTGTATCTACTAACTTTAAAACTATTCCTGATTCAATTAATTATTAAGTTTCGCATAAATATAGGATTTAATGGTTTGTGAGTTAGTTAAATTTAAGATTTTATAAAAATTCGAGTCTTAAGTGGTTTCAAATTTTAATATTTATTTATTTGTATTTATTTTACGTACTACAAGGGTAGGTAAGGAAAGGAACTTTCTTGTATTTTTATGGTATTCGTGTATATACAATGTTAATTAATAATACATGATAATATAAAATACTAATAATAAATTTAATAAATTTGTTTATTTCCTTAACAAAAACATGATTCAGAGAAGGGGGGAGGAATTGAAATTTGTGTGTGTGTGTGTGTGTGTGTGTGTGTGTGTGTGTGTGTGTGTGTGTGTGTG
>CATIXQ010000041.1:1076811-1117457 GCA_949711755.1 Leptidea juvernica | reverse complement strand
GTGTGTGTGTGTGTGTGTGTGTGTGTGTGTGTGTGTGTGTGTGTGTGCGTATGTGTGTGTGTGTGTTAATTAATTTCTAATATAGGCAAGTACCTAACTAACAAGCTTGCGAGGGATGATCATGGAAGGTAAGTGATCGCTGCTAGCTATGTTTTCTGGAACACTAGTGAAAACATAATATGAAGGTTGCTTTCTATACGAAGCCTTTATAAAGTTGACGTAATCGGATCAAATCGACGTATATCTTACGGAATCTTTCAACAAAATTTCCGCCAACTTCAAAGTCCGCTTTTATTGAATTGCATTTGTATCAAGAATCGATATCAAAAAAAAAAATTGACAACATAATTGTTCTGCTGGGCAATTCGAGCAGTCTATAAAAATAGCGTTCAAGGGATTCATTGAGAGAAAAGTTTAGTAAAATTAACATTGTGACATTACACTGCCACATATACGAGAACCTCCTGTACGTACCTACGTACGTAATATTAGCAAATTTAAAAAGAATAGTGATGCACAGAATGTCAATACTTGAAACAAACATAAACTCGCAATTCCAGGCTCCGTAAATTGCTAAATCTTTTATAGTGGATTGCGTTATATTTTATAATAAACTCCCAAATGTTATTAAAATTTTACCAAAAAGAAAATTTAAATGTATCATAAAAAATAAATGAACATCTAATGCCTATTTTAATGTGAAAGATTATTTGAATGATAAAGATAGTTGGGATTAATGTTTCTAAATTTATTGTTAATGAATATTATTATAGTCATTTGAATCATATTATGTTATTATGTAACTTTTGTACTTCATCCTGACTTGCACTAAATAACTTATAAAGTTTTACAGTGAATAAAGATTTTTTTGAATTTGAGTTTAATAACGGACTAGCGAGTATCATATTTTAAACATTGTTTACGATGTCCTTGTTACAATACTAGTTATGTTTATATTTTAGACTGAAATACAACTAAATATAACGTTATAATTTAAAACGCTAAAAATAACGGTTTAATAGCAACTCTAATAAAAAATTCAAAATTTTATCTAAATATTAAAACGACTACTGACAATTATTAAGATAATTATTTTAATACAGTAATTGAGTTTGTAGTGAGTAGTTATGCTGGTTAAATTACTGTTGAGATATCGTAGGATCGAATAATATTTTATTAGATTAATCAATTCGATCACAACTTTAAATAAGATCATTTAAAGAAAAAATCGTGCTATATATTATTTATATAATTAAATGTTTATTTTTTTCATCTAATTTGTCGGAAAACTGAATAAGTATAATATTTAACACAATATTAGTTATTGATTTATTCGCAACAACATAATATAAATAATTCATTCCATTTTCACTACATCCGTGGTACGGAAGTCTGACTTGCATTTTACCATTTTCATCGATGTTGTGTTTTGTTTTCTAATGCGTATGTGAAAACCGGACCGCGCTTTCTACAAAGTTTTTACAAGTTTCGCTTGGATATGTCCTAAATGTTTTTACCTACAGTTTTACTATACTTATATAACTGTAGCAATGCCACTTTTACATTTGTAACATTAATTTAATGTGAGTTAATTTTTTTTTGTTTGTCTCTTTATCATTTTATATAATTTTCGTATTATCGATTCCTATCTGTGAAAATTTTTAATTGTCCTTCTGTAAGTATGTATGTAACTCATATTTTTTAACCTAGCTGTAAGTTTTTAAAAAAATGTAAAATAAAATAAAATAAAAAACATTTAATTCTTATTCAATTAATTCTAATAGCAGGTGCTAAGTAAATTTTCGGAATAATTTGTTTATTGCAACATTATTTAAGTAGCTATGATATCCAAGACTCTAGATACATCTATGAGCTTCGCAATTTTATGTAGTTTTCCACGTCTTTCTACGTCTTCCATGGATAATGTAGATATTACTTGTTTACACATTTAATGCATTCTGAATCTTATATGTATTCTTTTCTTACCAACACAAATTATTATTTGTATCCAACAGTTTTATAACAATAACAACTAATTTAGGTCAATAACTTGGCACAAGGCGTTCTTCTCCTGTAAGCCTGGCTCCAAAACAGAACTTACACGTTCTTATGCAGATAATCAAAGAATCTTAGGCTACTGGTATAAACCAGTTAGACATACAAACTCTCTTATTCTTGATAGGTACTTTAGAACTGGAATCTTTTCGGTACATCTTCGATGTTATCGTGGGATGTGTACCTAGGTCGACCATTCCCACCACTTTCATCCACATTCAGTCAATAAATTTATACATTCACAAAACTTGCTGTGTAACTCAGTTATAATTAGTAGCTATACGCAACGATGTTGCCACTTATATGCTCAATAAAGTAATAAGGTTTAAGGTGTACCTGCTTATGAAGTATCCCAAAGTTAACGCCAGATTTCAACTGTGCTGCGACCACAGAACAGTATCTTTAACCTATTCTGTGGTTGTGACAGCTGCTAATTTAGGGATAGCTAGAATTGTGCGTTATATAATAAATAAAATAACGTGTTATCGTTGATGAATATTTTGCTAATACTGATAAATTCGAATGAAGAGCTTTGAATTTGAATGAAAACATCGAATGTATAGATTTTTTAAGCAATTTTAAAGCAAAACTTTCATCTTGATGTTGATCGTCAAAATTGCCGAATTTAAAGTTCAGAGACCTAGGAAGGGTTATTTTAGAAACACCGCATGACGAAGCTCATTCCATATTTTCATTGTGTTTGGCATAAAATTGAAAATACATCCAGAAGGAGAGTTTTGATATCCAAGCTTGTGGGGACACTCCCCGTGATAACTGCGGTAGAAAACACACAAAGAAGCGATGTCTCTACGCAACTACATTTAGTAATCCAGTACTATCACAGAGCACTGGAAGAACTCCGACGATTCGAGCAGCTCTGCTTTGCATGCGGTCATATGATTCGGGCTGATACTGGGGTGAACCATACCAGATGTTAGATTAATACACCATATTATGAGACCAAACCTGCGCTTTTAAAAGCGATAAGATGTGCGCTGGCTTGAAGTATTGCCTTGCTCTATATATGACCCCCATTTTCAATGTTTGAAGCTTTAGGTCTATGCCAACAAGCCCTCAGGGCTTCGATTAACAATTATAAGGATTCAATTAAATAATTGTTAAAAAAAAACTGTCTTTAATTAATTAATTTGGACCACTCTATATAAGTACTTGAATGAATATATGAAAACGTACATGTCATTGTGAGTGAAAACAAAAGTCGTAAGGGAAAATAATATTGCAGCTATTGTTCACAGAACGAGAGAGACTCTGTTTAGAATGAAATTCTACGGAATTCGTATACAGTATTTTGAATGAATGAAAAACTAGTCCCTTATCATTTCATGACAGTTTTATATTCAAACTATTCAAGGGCGGCTTATCGCTGGGGCGCTAGTTGTATACTCGGTGGTATAAATTAGAATAGAAATTACGTGTCAATAAGCTTAATGTAGGTAAAATGTTCAATATATTTTAGGGGGAATCGTGTATCTATTCAATGGATGTACCTTCGTGTATGTGGTGTTTTGTCAGTAATTAATGAATTCATCGTCCCGTAACCTACATATAAAGAAGTAAAATTAGCTGAAGCCTTTCTTATACTTTATAGTGTTTAGACAATATTTCTGTCTCGTGAAAAATACCTAAGTGCCTTAAGGAAAGCTCTAGCTCCGACTTAAAAGCCTGAATAAAAAACCTAAAAGTCAATATTAAAATTAAATTTACTCCTCGAAAAATAGCCATTCGCAACGAAATTTTGGAAACTAATTGAAGGACATATACCTATCCGACTCTTCCAATTTCTGTGATTATTGCTCAAGGGTTTGTATAGTATAGGATTCGGTTTGCGGCCTATATTGTAAAGCCGTTAAGGACCGTTTGATTTAGGTACCCTCGTCGAAAAGATCTAGAGCGATATTTTTTTATGATTTTAAAGTTCTCTTTCTCCACAAGACTGTGACCGCTCGTCTTCAAAATGCGTTTGGGTGAGAAGCACCTTGCTTGAGCACCGTGAGGCGATGGTTTTCTGAATTCGAGAGAGGTGGCGTTTCTTTACATGACGAATTTCGTGAATGGCGGCCTTCAACTGCCGCTAACGAAAATAATGTGGCCACTGTTAAGCGCATTCAAGAAAACCCGCGGATTACCTATGAGACAATTCGTGGACAAGGGGATTGGTATGAGCCAAATTCAGAAAATTTTACACGAAGAATTGAAAGTTGGGAAATTTTGCTGTCGTTGGATCCCTCATGAACTGAATTCGTGGACAAGGGGATTGGTATGAGCCAAATTCAGAAAATTTTACACGAAGAATTAAAAGTTGAGAAACTTTGCTGTGGTTGGATCCCTCATGAACTGACAACGGAGCAGAGGCGGGTTCGCGTGGAATTGTGCTCACAGATGCTAATGCTAATGGCAGTAGGAATAATATATAACCACATACAGCAAACGAAAAACAGCGGAAAGTTAATTAAAGTAAGTTAACTAACTAGCCGTTGTCAATAACCTGTCTATCGTTAGTTTAACTAGGGGTAGACAAATCTATCCTTATATGCTTACTTACATTTCAATAACAAATTGTCTAACATCTAACCTATATAGGACATAATTATGGATAGATAAGATCGGGTCATTAAACGGTGATAACGAAAAGCGGCTAAAGGCATTAGGAATAATAAATACCCACATACAGCAAACGGAAACCAGCGAAAAGTTAAGTAAAGAAAGTTAAATAAGGCAGTAGGAATAGTATATAAATATTCGGTTGTATCTAAATTTGATTCTAAATTCAAAACCCGTTCAAAACACTATACAATATTTGTAAAGTATCGCCGATAGGTATGTCGTAATTAACGTTAGGAAATCCTAGTAATGTTAAACAAGTTTTAACGAAATTAGTAATACGATTAGGTTACATAAATATGTTAGTTGGATTAGCAAACCATCCGTAATTGTTCGATTGATACAAAGGAGAAACTACTTAGAACTTCAACTTACTCGTGTATACAGCAGGGTACCTACATACTATACACTGCAAAAATACACTAATAAATATTAAAACATCGATCAAAGTTACAACGACCTACAAGAACTTTTATATTATGTTACTTGCTGCTACGGAACCCTTCATGGGCGAGTCCGACTCGCACTTAGCCGCTTTTATATCTTAAGGCGACACTAAATGCCAGCGACCTTGAGCCATATGAGTTCACGGCTGCCCGCCCACCATCTATGTAACAAAGCCAATATTTTTAAAATTCTTGCGTGGTAAACAGTTTATATGCTTACAATCCTCGTTATTCACTAATAATCTGAATAAATGAACCTACACAAAAAAGTACAAGCTATAAGAATAAATTTTCTGAGAGAAGTACCAAAAAAATAAGTCACGCCATGCCAAAAAACTTGTTTAACTTCAAAAAAAAGTGTAAGTTCAAAAAGGCTCGGCAGTGTTAACTATAACCGACAGCAAGCATAAGCAACCTACAAATAAGACTTAAGGATATGTGTAACAGGATTAAGCAGTGTTCATAGCTCGAAATGCTATACTTTCACCACAAAACTTGTCTAAAAACACCATGTTTGCGTGTTTTCTGCTTACTCTTCGCCCTAACAAAGTTTTAAGAACAAGTTCTTAATTTGTCAGCAAACTATAATAAATTGTTGGTGATGGTGCTGATACTTGTGTTGTCCATACATCGTAGTTAGCATCAAAACTAACGAGCAATTACCGAGTAACGTCAAAATAACTACTTATACATAAATGTTATGATCTTAATATCTGCAGCACGTACAAATTACCTACTTAACTACAGTACACTACTAACTTTAAAACGTTGGGTACAGTGGGTACAGATGCTAGAAGTCAGATAGAATAATATTTAAATGAAAGTACATAGAAAATGCATAACTAATTAGTATATATGTATGCCTACCGTGCTCTAAAATAAATTACATATTGTCCAAACTTCAGGTAAGTTTATTTGTACAGTAAACACACACTTAAACTGACTCAATGAGCACATTTTTATGGTAGGTTTGTAAATGGGTATGAGGAAAATGAAAATCATTAACACAAAAAACTATCCACCTTATTCATTATAGTCTGCTAACTTAAAGCATTGCTAATTCTCACTCTGTCTTCTTCTATTGACCTAAGTCAGAATGAGAAAAAACACTCCTAAGCGGCTGTTTAAAGTTAGCGGACCATTATGAATAAGTGGGTTACTGTTTACTGAATTAATACACAGGTTGGTAGGTCTGGTCTACCTACCTGTAATATTAAGAAGCTATGTGGAATGGAAACTTAAACTTTGTTTTAAAGTAAGGGTAAAGAGAATGAAACTCGAGCTATTTTCGTAACAAGTATATTTTTTAATGTACAAAAATAAATCTATCGTAATTCTATTGGATGCAGGCACAATATTTTTGATTATTTCTTGAGAAGAGCAAGTACATTCGATGGTTTGCCAACCCTCGAACACGCAACATAAAATTGACCGTGCGAAATGCAAGGAATTTTTTTAAGGCGAAGAGTAAGCAGAAAACACGCTAACATGGTGTTTTTAGACAAGTTTTGTGGTGAAAGTATAGCATTTGGAGCTATGAACACTACTTAATCCTGTTACACATATCATTAAGTCTTATTTTTAGGTTGCTAATGCTTGCTGTTGGTTATAGTTAACACTGCCGAGCCTTTTTGAACTACCATATTTCTTTGAAGTTAAACAAGTTTTTTTGGCATGGCATGACGCATTTTTTTGGTACTTCTCTCAGAAAAATTATTCTTATAGCTTGTACTTTTTTGTGTAGGTTCATTTATTCAGATTAGCAGTGAATAATAAGGATTGTAAGCATATAAACTGTTTTCCACGCAAGAATTTTGAAAATATTGGCTTTGTTACATAGATGGCGGGCCGGCAGCCGTGAACTCATATCGCTCAAGGTCGCTGGCTTTTAGTGTCGCCTTAAGTCACAAATTGTCATTGTTTGACCTCATTAATGCTAAGCGAATTGGAAATTGCAAACATTTGAATGGGATAGGTGAGACTGATGAAATTATTGGGATACGTGGTATAAGTACAACTTCACCTTGAAATTTGCCGTTCAAAATAGTCTCAAAAGCATTACCCATGATTTTTTATGACCAATCCATGTGCCAATCTAAATATATTATATAAGAGATTTCCACGTATATAGTCACTCATCACGATATCTCTGGAACCATAAGGCGTAGAGACTTGAAATTTGGTAGGAATACTCCTTTCGTCGAGTAGAGGTCAGCTAAGAACGGATTTTACGATAATCCGTTTTTTTTTTATTATGAACAGAATAACGTCTGTCGGGTCAGCTAGTACATAATATTGGCGTCATTTAAGAACATAAAAATGTCCAACTCGCCTAAAGAAGTTGCAAGACACAAAAGTTCGTATTTAAACCTGTATGTTATATATATATATATAAAAGAATAAAAAGAAATCCTAAATACCAAACGTGTGTTGACCTTGTACTGAGTTTAAAACAGTAAAAACAGCGTCATGGTGGAATATAAGTCGCGTGTCTTTATGATAAAACACATTTTAAAATATCGGCGTAATATTAATGTAAGTAAATATTTTTTCCTGTGCGTGCACATGTTTTACTATTGTTATCGATACAATATATTCATTAAAGGTTTCAAAACATTCAACCAAATAAAAATAATTTCTTATTAAAATTCATTTAATTGAACTGTATTTATTTAGGTAGTTTATTTAAAGGCGAATGGCGAGAATGGATCCACATAAATTAAAAATTAAGGAAGCATCGTACAAGTACAAGTTAATATTTATTATAAACTTAATTTTATACGATGTTTATACAAAAAATATTGAGAAGCTAAGATATGGGAGTCAAAAGAAATAAATTATTAAAAAATAAGTCATCTTGCACTAACGGAATGTTTTGCGCAATTGATTATTGACATCTACATTTTTTTGACATGACATTCATTTTTATATTGATGTTCCGACATCAGCAAACTATATATACCTACTCAAATCAGTAATTCAGTACCTAGTAATTCACAATAAGAATATAATCGTGTTTGGATACTAAAATCAGTAGGTTAGTACGAATGAAAAGAATGAATTGTGAATCCTCAATTATTAACTGCTGGCCAACCTTCCACATATATATTATTGATTGAACAATAGATATTGGTTAATAATTTTAGGTTATATTTTACTTTTGGGTATATCTTTTTTCTCCCACTTTTTTGGACTTACTTACGATTTGCTTTTTTCTTAGTTTTGTTACGTTCTACAATTCTTAATAAGTTTCCATGATGTACGCCACTTCTTTCAGTGGGTCCCGAAATACATGCATTATCGCCATCCTCCTTTTAAAATATTATCCCGAGAAATTATAAGGAAAGTTTACTTTTGAATCTTGACATGGGTTCAACAAGATATTAAAACAAAAACACGTCATAATATAAGAATTATGACGCCATTACTTAGAATATTTTCAAATTTTTTTGAAGTTATACTTCTTAAGGCGCATTATGAAAAAAAGATGAGAGTGAAATTTTAAGATGCGCGCGCATCACTGTAACACAAAAGTAACAAACAGGGTGAAGTTGATTTTTTTTTGGTTTCTTCGTCCATTATTAGGACTGGCAAAGAGTTCAGGCTCGTACAGCCGTATTCGTTATTTAATAATTAAATTTCAAAGACATCTTTGTAAGATTTTTACAATATTATTCTTTCTACAAATTTAGAATAGCAGGAGGAATAAATAATTCAAAGGATTTTTGCTTTGTTACGCCAAAGGAGTATAACTTCTTTTTGCATGCATAAGTACACACACACTTTTTAATACTTTATTATTTTTTATTAATTATATGTTACAAGTTATAACTTCAACGAAGGACTTCACAATAATATTCAACGAGATGCTGCCCGCGACTTTGCCCACGTATCTCTCATTTCTGAGGAATTTATCAAGTCTTGTGTTTTTGTTATTTATTATGTTGTAATGAAATATATTTGAATTTGATTTTGTTCTCCATGTCACTGGTTGTAGCTTTTAGAGTACTTTATTGCACATAAGTTTAAGTATGGATTTCAGTGAGAATAATTAAATCAAATCAAAATCACTGTATTCATGTAGTTCACGGGAATGACACTTATGAATGTCAAAAAAATATTTATCTTATTGAATCTACCGCTACTTCGTAAAGGGTTGAGCTATTGAGAAGAAGTAGCAAGAAACTCATTGCCACTCTTTTGTATAAAGATTTACATTTTTATCGATGTACATAAATCATTTCAATTACAATATAATATGTAAAGTGATGCAACAAACATACTCAAACGTCACATTGTCAATGCCTTACACGAGTAAGTCAAAAAAGTAAATGTAAATTAATACAAAAGTTATTCTTATATTAATGCTAGATTAACTTATTTCATAGTCTGAGAGTCCAGTTAAAACTGTCTGCACTAAATAATTGTAATAACACGTTCATCGTTCATGACATGGGTAGATATTGTGTTTTTTGAAAAAGAAGACAATAAACAAAAAAATGGCTTATACATTGGTTATAACAATGAAAACAATAAGCATATGGATATTCTTTGTCAATTGTAGGTTCTATCTCTTGAAATTTCTCCAATAAATTTCCATTATCTTTTTTCCTTAACTCTTCCCAAGCAAATTTCAGAGTAATACATAACATAGGTACATGTGTAGTGTTTTTTCTCATTCTGACTAAGGTCAATATAAGAAGACAGTGTGATAATTAGCAATGCTTTAAGTTAGCAGACTATTATGAATAAGGGGGTGAGTCTCTTGCTGTTAGACAATCGATTAAAACAGGCCAGTAATATTAGTTTATTGTGCGTGACAAGCTACGTCTTACACTCGCGATTTGTTTATGTATTACTTATTTACACTTCATTGATTATATACACTTTGTGTTGAATTGCTCAAAATAGTGGTTAGTACTAGTCTATTTTTTTACGACGTTTTCACAGCTGTTATAGTCTATCTAGACTTATAAATGATATAAGATATTAGCTATAAATTCATGTTGCTTTGGTATGGTTATAAAATCACTTATGGCCGTTCCTTAATATACTATCTACAGATAGAGATAAATTACTACCTTCTACTGTCAGTAATTAGCTGTCAATAATCTGAAGCTGTCCCAATATACCCGATAAGTCATTCTTATCGCCTTATGTTGGGACGCGTGAATTGCAATTACCATACAAACTTCTTTCGCTGGTAAGCTATACGTCGTTCTATTGATAGACAATATGTACGGATAAGGTGAGTTACCGTCGATAAGTTTATTGGGACAGAAATGTCAACGATAGTTACGATTTTTATCTCAAGTAAGAGATAGACTGAATATTGGGAACGGCCGTTAATGAAAGTCAAAAACTACCAGCCATTCCAAAAGAATGCGTCAGACCTGAGAAAAACGGGCGCAACAAACACAGCGGGCTTTATTTTTTCATAGAAATGGTTAAATGATCACAAACTACAAAGTAATATCGTACAATTAAACTTATTATTTGGCTACAAACCATTAACTTTAACTGCACTGTCTTACCTGAACAGTTTTGTCCAACGATATTTCGATTACACGTACTATGTAGGTACGGTCCTCAATTTTACCGCATAAATCCTAGGACATACTGTTACGACAAAGCTAATGTAAGTAATTTTATACGTAGGAAAAATTTAATATTTATGATGAATTATTCCGATCAAGATGATTCAAGCAGCAGTCAGTCGTTATTAATTGTATCAACATAAATTATTGTATAACATGAGTTACTTAACTATTAAAAAGTTCAAATAAATATGTAGGTTTATAATATAAATGTATAAATTAACGTTGATGTTTTTCATCATAAACACTAAAGCATTTTAATTAAAATATTTCTGTCTAATTAAGCTCTTAAATTAAAATTGTTTGCGTGCACTTTCTGTTTAACTATTTCGCAAATTTTAGAATCTCAAATACCTTGTTAATATTATGGTCTATTCAATCTAGTGGCGGCATCGTGAGGCGGGTCGTTCCCTTCCCTAAAATACGCTCGCTCGCTACTTGTGGTGGCTGGATGTACTTGGATACCCTGCTTCATGTTTTTAAAATTAAAGTTATATAATATAAATTTATTGTTTTTTAATATATTATATTTATAATCGTTAATTAAATTCTCGCATTTATATATTTACAGTGGTGTTACTATGGATTAGTGCATCTACTGTAGGTAGTCATTTTTACCTAGTTAATTAACATATTTTTTTTTGACTTAGTACTCGTGTAAGGCATGAGTATAATTTGACGTTTGAGAATATTTTGTAAAACGAGCTGTAAATGTTGATTTAAAACAGAGTGGCAATTAGTTTATTGCCACTCTTCCTCTATACCTTATCCGAAGTGGTAGTAACTGTTAAAAAGAAAAGCTTTTGACATTGATTTGACTTACTTTTTGCAGCGCGGCTGAATAATTTTGATACTAGAAAATATACCTTAATATAAATAAACCTAATTTATTAACGTAAATGTATGTTAAAGTGAAAAACGTATACTATTTGTTGCACGTGCTGTTATGTGTAAGCAATATTCGTCAGCATTTTAAAGGAATTCAATTTTTCTTAAATTTTGAAGTTTAATTGGTTAACCCGTGGAATAAGAAAAATCAGGGCAACACATTAACAAATGTAATTATTTTATATTTCTCTTAGAGATGTTTTATCGACTTGAATTATACAAAAAGTATTGAAGTTTAATATAATTACTCATGTTTTCTAATTATTTTACATGTAATTTTTCTCTATACTATGTTAAATTTGCTAAGAGCAGGTTTTATCTCCAAAATATGTATTTTAAATTTCAAAAATTATCTTCGTTGGGTATTTAACCTAATAATGGTACTTTTTATTTTCAATATTTTTCGAGTAGTAAGACTGTCGAAACATTCCGACTGGTCAAATATATACCATACACAAGTGTAAATGCTTTACCTTTCGTGAACTGTGAATTTCACTTCAATCTGAGCGCTCGAAATTAAAAAAAAAATATCAATAGAGCATCAACTTCTATAAAGTGAGTAATGCCATAGATCCCTTATTCAGATCGAATCAACAAGTTGATACACAAAACTTATTGAGTTGGCGTTGGTAGCTTCATATGTGTGATTACTCACCCATCCATAATTATTTCTTGACGGAGATCGATTATTTTACCATAACAAATCCGACACCCTGACAGGCGGGTAGAACAAAAGAACTTTGAACCCCGAAGCCGGGTTTCAGCCTATGCCTGTCAAGCAACTTTAGTGTTTTGAGGCAAAGCCAAACAACTCGTACTCCGGCAAGAAAAATATGATAAGTCAGAATCCTCAGGTTCATCTACCACGCTGCGAGCCTTTTACCAAACTTATAATTAATTATTTCATGTTTCAAAATAAGTATTGAGAGATAATAAAAATATAGAACAATATCATTCGTTAGTAACTGTGGCAAAGGTAAAGAATTTATTGAAAGAACCTTGAAATTAATTTAATTAGCAGTTTTATAGTATTTCGGCTTAGAACTCCGTGAAGTTGAGATCACTGTTTATGTGGATATTATACATCTTAACAGACATATAGATACGTAACAAGACTTTAATTGTCATTAAAATTTATTTCATGTTTTTCGAAAATGATTATATAGTTTATACTATTGATTATTCAAACGACCAAATGGTCAGTCCCCCTGAGGACAATTATAATTATTGTAATAATTGTGTTAATATTTCAATGTTTGTTTAATTCTATCGCAGAGCGTAATGATAATAATTGTCAACAAAACTAAGTAAATATTAGCTTAATCAACACATGCTTAGATTATTCAACTTTACGTCATAGTATTAAATGTGTTCTTATATTAAGTCATTGTATATTTAAACCATAATAAGTACTTATTGATTAAATTTGTCTCAAGTTAATTGAGTCTGCGTGATGTCCTGTTCAGGTCAAGCATAGCTTACGGAGTAATGACCGATACTTGTTTGATTTTTTGTGCAACAAAGAAGTGTTTTGATATCTATAGTTAGCAATGAGTAACAGCAAAACGTGAGCAATCATCACAGAGCGCTGGCTCGTTTTGTTTTTTGTTGCCACTTCTTGCTAACGCTCATTATGTCACTTTTGATTCAAAAATATGGAAAGCTTAGAAAGTATTTAACTCAATAATTCTTTTAAATGCATGTTTTATAGGTTTTTTCATTTTAAATGTAATTATTAGGTACTATATTATTTTAATATCGGTTTGCGAAGTATAAGAATTTATACTCAATAATATCGTTCACATTCAATATTGTCATTTAATGAAGGTAGTTGTAAAAAATGGTTCCCATTCATGCTAGCTGTTCACGGCCAACTTGCACAAAAATGTTCGGAATACAAATATCTAGACTAGAGCAAGAAGTGTTTTATGTCATTTACTTATACCGAAGTTAAGGCCTCTGGACCCTTGACAATATGGAAATGACATATGACTAACCAATGAACCTTTAAAATATAGTCTTTAAATTCTGTACTCAAAATGAACATTAAACTATTTAAAAATCAACATAAATCGGTACATTTATTTATAACTATTAACAATTAGTATATAATACAAAGTAATTTTATAATTACTTTTGTGTACTTAATCAGGATATATTTATAAGTTTTTATCTTTTGCAACAAAGACCTCACGACCTACCAATTAATACTCAACATAACTTCAATGTCAGACTGTCAGCGTCCGTATACCGTCAATAACTATTTAATGATAATGTTTAACACAACATATTATATATATATAGTCTGGTACTTTTCTCTATTGAAGTAAATATATTTAATAAAACACTTGTAAAGGATTAAAACGCGTGTAGTTGTAACTGTGTTTATACATTAGATTTTTGCGTAAAAGATACATTTTTCTTTATTTTAGTTAACCCGACTTTTCAAGATCTTTCCAAATAGGCCCCCCCGAAAACGATTACGCAAAAATGTAACTTTTACGCAAAAATGTAATGTAAAAACACAGTTACCTACAATTACACGCGTTTTAATCCTATAAAAGTGTTTTATTTAGCTGTGTAACACTAGCGTTAATCAAAGAAAATACTAGAAGTAAATACCTATATACGATAAATTTTCACAACCACGCATTTTTAGCTAAAGTATCAAAATTCAAAATAATTTGCGCTATAAGCACTTCACGTTAAAAAAATTATCGTCCTTGATTTTATGAGTGTTCGGAGCATGAAAATCGGCGTCAAGAGTTGTCCAAAACATAACTACAATACAATAAACGTAATTATACGTCTACATAAAATTTAAGAAACCTACCTTCGACATATCGAATAAACACTTCCCCGCAGTCACAGTATCTTCATCATAGCACTCTTACATCATAAAACAATTGTCTTTAACTCGTGTTAAAATTGCTTAGGTGCCTACAGCTCAAAGCAATATTTTAACGCGCTGTTTCGTGGCAGAAGCCCGATCAATACTGTCGTTGCCGGCACATAAGGTAAAAAATGACGATATGTTACGCGTGCGCGCGCATGGTTGTTGTGGATTGTGGACTGTGGTTACAATTCACAATAAGATTGCTCAAGTATCTACCCGCTACCGCATCAGACCCTGGCTGCAGCGCAATCGAGAATATTATGTTAAATAGCCATGCGAACCGTGTCCAAACGAGGGCACGGCGATCTAAACTGATTACTGAATTAATACAATTTTTAATGATGATGTATTTCTGAATTCTGATTAATAGTACTGCGTATAACCAGTATAGGTACCTACTTACCCAAGTCTTCACAATATTTTTGACTCTATTCAAGGAATAATTCAATTTTTTTCAATAAAGCTTAAAAGCGTGTACCTATAGATAAGAAAAAAGGATTTATATTTCATTTCAACATAGGGACAGGAAACATTTTCTTACCGTTTATCTGCAGTAATACTATTACTTACTTTAGGCATGCGATAATATTATTATTAGGACAAAATATTTATGTATAAAGTAGAGATAAGTGTAAGTAGGACGCAAGTGAACTTCACCAAAGCGAGGTAGATACATACAGAAATTCCTCAAATGGATTAATAATACGACACAACTATGCTCACCGAGCGAAACTTTTAGTAGGCTCGAGCCGACTAAGCGTTACAAAACTGAGCATGACGGATCAACTTCATTCATTTACCACAAAATAAAGTGCTCCGTGCACCTTAAGAAGTTATCACTTATAATTTTCCTAAGACTAAATCACGTTACTTGTTGCTGAAGAAGAGGGCTATTCGCGCTATTTACAACCATGGTCTTAAAGAATCATTAAGAGAAAAATGTAAAAAAAATAAACATCTTATACTCTTGCCTCTCATTATCTTCTTGATAATATCGTGTTTTCTAGAAACAAAATTTTCTAGAAACTGCGATGATCATAATGTTTATGAACAAACATTAACTTCTTATGCCTACTACACGGTTAAGTCGAGTTAGTAGATAAGTCTTTTGTGGGGCAATGTATATGCTTTTGCAATAATCATGTTATGATCCCAGAAAATATTCAAAACAAATGTATTATGAAAAAAAAACTACGTTTAAAAAAACCTACTTCAAAAACTGAGAAGTATCAAATAACTAAAAATTTAATTTAATACATCTTTACCTTTAATATTAATAAAATGCTAGATATTATTTATATATTATACCTATTGATAGGTTTTAAGTCGGTGCCAAGCCCTAAACAAAATAAAACATAAATATTATAAACCGCTTACTTACTGTAATTATTAAGGTTGTCTGGCCACGCTATCTGTCCGCTTGGGTTGTTTTGTTCTAGACGAAGCTATGCGGATCATAAATCTCAGAGTAATCGGTGTACATACATAAAAAAACCGATCGAATTGATAACCTCCTCCTTTTTGAAGTCGGTTAAAAAATAATTATTATAAGACGTTTTTGTGGTTTCCACATATGGAAACAATTAATGTTAAATAGTTGGAAACAAAATTTTACATTTTTTTTAAATATAACCTTTTTATTGTTACCAAATTAATCATAGTTGGGATGGTCTCACTGACCTCTGTTAAATACCACTGGACTGACGGCTGTCAACGTGATTTGTGCCTGTTTGATATTCTCCATTTTGGCACTGTTGGCCATTTAGCGAGGGTCTGCGGTACTAAAACTAGGAAGAACCTATTTACAAAAAAAAAAAAACATGTGTAATTTATTACATTGATTCTTGTAGAACACTAAAAACGAACCAAATTAATTCAAAATGCAAAAAAACTTCAGGGTCTTGTACGTTCCTTCGCACCCATTTGTATTTTAGGTCAAAATTAGTTTTCTGGAGGCTCTTGAGTGGCGCGTCAAATAGGCAAAAAAAAATTGCTGTCAAACATATGAGACAGCCTGTCCAGTGCTATTTAAACAGGTCAATGGGTGTTCTGAAACGAAGAGGGAGATGGATCGGATTGGGAACGTATTCCGTGGGAAACCATAAAGATTATCCTCGCAACCATGCCTAGACGAATACGAACTGTGAGAACGGCAAGAAAGGTTTACTTTAGAACCAATTTTTAATGTGTAATTATGTTAGCTGACTATTTTTTTATAACATTTGAACAAAATTATGTTTTGCTTGCGCTTGTCTGAGTAATTAAGTAAATAAGAAATTTCTTAATTTTCAATAATTAGTAAAACAAGATGACGATATTATATTTCAAGAGCATTTTACTTTATCTCTTAAGGCGACACTAAATGCCAGCGACCTTGAGCGATATGAGTTCACGGCTGCCGGCCCGCCATCTATGTAACAAAGCCAATATTTTCAAAATTCTTGCGTGGAAAACAGTTTATATGCTTACAATCCTTGTTATTCACTACTAATCTGAATATATGAACCTACACAAAAAAGTACAAGCTATAAGAATAACTTTTCTGAGAGAAGTACTAAAAAAATGCGTCACGCCATGCCAAAAAACTTGTTTAACTTCAAAGAAAAGTGGTAGTTCAAAAAGGTTCGGCAGTGTTAAATATAACCAACAGCAAGCATTAGCAACCTACAAATAAGACTTAAGGAAATGTTTAACAGGATTAAGTAGTGTTCATAGCTCCAAATGCTATACTTTCACCACAAAACTTGTCTAAAAACACCATGTTTGCGTGTTTTTTGCTTACTCTTCGCCTTAATACTAGAGACTGAAAGCTATCCCTGGCGGCAATTTTAAAAAATCTGCTGCTGGTAGCACTGGATATACACTGAATAAACAAAATGATTCTATTATTTTTGAGAATATCCAAATACTTCGAAATATTTTATTACTGAATTTCAGTGTTCCAATTTAAAAAAGTTGGAATTTCATAACACGTAAGAAATTTAATATCTATTATTGATAATCACGAAATTTAATTTACTGAAAGTCGCACATGCGATTTGTTTGTTTCCCGATTTTCATAAGTTCTCGGTCCGCAAAACGACGTTCCAAGTTTAAATACTTTGAATAACCTGTTACAAATTATAATTCTGATTCAATTAGTATAATTTTAGTCAAAATCTATTTCTTCTCTATTTTCAGTGACTCATTTTGGTTAGGTTGGGTTAGAACAGTGAAAAAAAAAACTACGTTTAAAAAAAACGACTTTAAAAACTGAAAAGTATCAAATAACTAAAAATATAATTTAATACACCTCTTATGCAAACCTTTACCTTTAATATTATTTTAAATTTATAAAATACTATTATTTGTAAATGCTACCTATTGATAGGTTTTAAGTCAGTGCCAAGCCCTAAACAAAATAAAACTTAATATTATAAACAGCTTACTTACTGTAATTATTTAGGTTGTCTGGCCAGGCGTGTCTGTCCGCTTGGGTTGTTTTGTTCTAGACGAAGCTATCCCGATCAAAGTCACGCGTGGCGAGTGTAGGTACCGTAGTTTTTTTTATTTTTTACGTTTTAGTGCCAGTTAATAATAATACATAATCAACCTGAATCAAAACTCAAAAAAAAAACCGTACACATAAAACAATAATTATGTCATCCAGGTAGACGAAAATGTTCATATAAATGTTCATAAAATGAAAACTACTGGGCCAAACTATGTAAAATTTAAACAAAAGAAGAATTGCGGGACCTCAGTACAATATCAAACTTTCGAGTAAAAATGAAGCAATACGTAATGGCGGGTCAGATTAGCCAGCTCTGGTTGCTCAAAAAATAATGGGCATTAACATTACTAGGTTGGACATTTTTTTTTTTTTTTTTTATATAATATTATGTTGGGATAAATATTTATAACTGCCTTATAATTTATAACTCAGCACCGCAACGTCAAGCGTCAAACGGGAGCTACTGAAAATCAGTGCTGTGACCAATAGTCACGGGTAACCTGAGTAGCATCCCTTTTGACACACACTGCCACACAGCTGCTATAATATAATATCTGGGGAAAGTTATTTATTTAAGCTTTGTAAAATATGTTCTAGATTAGTTTTAGTTATAATTTTTCATTTTTTGTTCTTATTTTTGTAGCTATGTAATGTTTTATGTGTGTGTCAAATAAAAGATATTATTATTATTAAATTGGATCATAAATCTCAGAGTAATCGGTGTACATATAAAAAATACCGATCGAATTGATAACCTCCTCCTTTTAGTCGGTTAATTAAAAGCACTAAGGCGAATGAGTAAAGTGGGCTCGCTGCGACAGCGGCCGCCGATTGACAGCCTCCCTTCTTGGTGAATCATTTGGGTTAGGTTAGAAAACTACTTTTTCATATTAATAAATAATTGCAATTATCCTTTACTAATATTATCACGACTAATGCCTGTTACCTTATATGTTAGGTATTTAAATAATTGTGAAACCTTTCATGAGATATAGCTTTAGCTTTGCTCACGATTGGTCGAAACTGGTTGAAGGTTTGGCGTGTGGTTGTGGTTTCGATCCAGGTGATCTAAATCACATCTTTTTCGCCTGTAAGGTACAGGTGATCGATCTGTTTTGTATTCATGCATTCCAGTTCTTATATCTGTACAATATTTATTTTATGGAAAATATATAAAATATAATTGTTTACAAAGGATTGGCAACTTTTATATCTGTAAATGATATTAAATTGTAATTACTTTATCTCATGTACACTAGTTTTTTGTGTTTACTGTAGTAATTACTTAATTAGTTTACAATTAGAAACAGAGAAATTAGAGTTTAGTTAGACTTTACTTCTTAAATCCGATACTTATGTGTATCGTATGTATCGATATGTAAGTATCGGATCATATGATTATACATATTTATTCTATTTTGTTATTTGTATTTGGTAACTACTAATCTGATGTTATGTACATAATATTCTAAATTCCGTTTCTTTTCTTTCCTAACTACCTCGTTTCCCTGTTTTAAGCCATAAAAACGTTCGCATACTGTGCAGTGCCAAAGAAAAAAATTTAGTCAATTTGACATCTGTCAATTAAAATTATTTTGTTTTTCCAAAATATTTTGAGAAATTTGAATGAGAGTTTGAGACTTGAAACTTCTATTTTCTAAATAAATACAAATTGAAATTAGTAATTTTGTACCTAATTACTAATTTATTACCTCTTAAATAGATGTGTATTACGAGTAAATAAAAGGCACACATTTCATACAGTATTCAAATCTTACTTTTGTTAACAACAAACAAAATATATTATTGAAAAAAAAATGGTTATTAATTCAATTACAATAGAAGATATATTGCCTCATAATTGTAGTAAATTCATGAAGAAAATACCGGAAAAAGATGCTCTTTTGCCATTTATATTATTACCAATTTTATTAGTTATAGCAACAATATCACTTTCAGTTACAGTCATTGTTATGATATTAATAGGGATGGGTGCTTTATATGTACAGTCCAGACCACGTCAAAAGAACAGGTATGTATTGTAGCTAGAAGTCTGCATAATATGTAAGTATGCTGGTCCAAATTTTACCTGAGTAGCTCTTAATGATCTTATACAGTTCATGAATAAGGATTACTGACACCAGTAAATAGAAACTATAGTTAGCATATAGTAATAAAATTGTCTGATAAAGAATAGTGAACTAATCTAAAGCAGAAAGGAAAGTCTTATCCAACTTACATTATATCGGACTCATAAAAGCTTGTCAACACAATATAGGAAATATAATGAAATTGTTTTCAGATCACCATTTTTCTATTGTTGGACACTATCATCAGTCATCTGTTTGTTTCTTGTATTTGAAATTGGAATAGTAAGAACATTAAAGGTCACTCAAAAGGAACATTTTATATTCCTGTTACTGTTTGGATGTACATATTATTTCTTTTACAAGATGAAGGCTGTTGCTGACATTGAGTTATTTGAGGGTCCTAAAGGGAAATTATACAGGTATGTGATATAAATGATTACTAAAAATATATTACAAATTGGATGTTATGACACATTTAGAAATAAAAGAATGTATGCATTAAAAAAAAACTATATTAGGATGGTGTTGCACGAGAACAAAATAAACCAGCTGTATTGGTACTACAATTAGTAATTTTATATGCTATTCAAACTTCAATTTCTTATTATTAACGAATAATAAACTGATCGGAAGTAAACATGAGTATAATATATTTATCATATAATTATAATATGAAACAAATACGGAATTAAATAAACATTTGAAAATTATATCGTTTGTTTACCATGAATGTGCGTAGGCTAAAGGCTTACTACCTTTTTAACACGTTCGTGGCCGGTAATTTAACTGATAGTTTAGTAAAAAATCACTAAAATTTTCTATACATTTTTAGGGACACTGTTATAACCATTCTGTAGTAACACATAATAAAAAAGAGATTCGTGAAGGCAGTACGGTTATAACCGTAATATGGCTGAGGCTGTACTGCTGTGTAATATGTGGGAATATGCATTGCATGATAACAGTACGGCTATAGCAGTTTAAAAATAAAAGTCAGCATTCTTAGGAAATATTTATTATAAAATCAATTACAGCCTAGTAATTAGTAGGAACTTACTCCAGTTCTTATTATTTTAAATACAAAAAAAATCTCTTTAAAAATTAAAAAAATATTTGTATAAATCGACATTTTCTTAGAATAATAGTTTTATTTTATGTATCTCCTCTCTTTACATAGTTGGTGTGCCATTCCTCAAAACATGTAGGGCATAAGGGAGTTTTTTCTCGGCATCCCTTGCACCTGTATCTTGTCTCTTTGCGTTTTTTCTTCTTAGTGCAGAGGCTACAGTTCAAATATTTAAAATTCCTCTTGGAATCAGTTGAGCACGGAATATCTTCAGGTCAGTGATCCTGACTAATACATACCAAATTTTCCTGTTGAAGTTTTGGAGCTCTAACTGCAGTTTTTCGACTAGAATATATACTATCATTTCTTACAATGTTTCTACCAAAACAACCACTCTCTAAGTTTATCATTTGTTTTATTAAATCTTGGCGATAGTCCAGAAATTCGTATTTTATATCGTTTTTAAAGTATTTTTTTAGACAATGAAAGAATTCCAAACAGATATATCTAAGAGATGAAAGAATACTTTCTTATACCATCGAATAGTTTTCTGTGGCGAGGAGTAATATGCAACCATTTTGTCTTTCCTATCTATTCCTCCCATATATTTATTATATTCTGAAACCTCTTCAGACTTTTGTGAAATTTTTCCAAATCGGTTTAAAACATTTATTAGCTTAGGATGATTTCTTGTAATTATAACGTAAACTGGACGCTTATCATACCACGCTGATAAGTAAACTTGCTTTTTACGACACCAAAAAAATCACCCTTTTTTAGTTTTATCTGTGTCAGCCCCTTAGGGTTTGTCTTTCTGTTTTTACGAAGTGTGCCATTGGTATGCAACTGTAGTAATTTCTGACTCAAATCGACATCGTTATAAAAATTATCCATGAATACGTGATGACCTTTCATCAAGTATGGTTTCAGCGGTTTCATAACTATTTGTTCGGTTTTCTTCCCATACGTACTATCTTCGCCCTTACCACAATACATAATAATATTCAGAACATATCCTGTTGCACTGGTTAGGATATAAAATTTTATACCATAACGAGCCTTCTTAGATTTTATGTACTGCCTGAAATATAGTCTACCCCTATATAAAACTAGAGATTCATCTAAAGATAATTCTTTGCCAGGACCATATACACGACGAAAGTTCTCAGATAGAGCTTCAATAAAACCAGTTATCTTCTTCTCGCTTTTTGCCTCAATTTCTGATACATAAATGGCTCGTAATATTTCCGTAAGCATTTGTTTTAGACACAACAAAATCCAAAACATCGTTAGAAAATATTAATTTGAAAATATCTAAAGGTTGAGCATTATCAGGTATTTCTACTTTGAGTCCTTAAGACGCGTAATCAAAATAAAAAACAGGGATCTCGGCGGTAACGTCCACCCACTCGTCAGTGTCATTTTGAGAATTTTCACACGATATTTCGTGTACATCAGATGCATCATTGCGAATTGTTCATGGCACATTAGTATAGATGGGCTGTTTGCCCTGGCATTATTATCCCCTATATCGTCGTTAGTTGTGTTTATAATTTGATCTGAAGTGCACGGCTGCTCCACAGGGACAGTTAAAGTTGAGTGGATTGTTACCTCTTCTACATCATCTGACACTAGAGTATCACTAGATCCGCTGAACTCTGTTCTCAGCATATTTCTTGCAATTTTTCTTGTCTCTGTAGACTCCACATTTAGCTCGACATATCATCATAATTAGGTTGAAATTCTTGATCCGATCCATAGTCGCCATCATCACTGTATGGGTCCAGTTCTGGAGTCGACTCTGGAGTAGATGTATCCTCTAAAAGTTGCCTAATACGCTCACTATCTGTCTGCTTTTGTGCCATCTAAAAAAAATATAAATACCTACATTACACAAATTCAATTGATAAAATTTCTTCATTATTACGTCAATATATAGCTCATAGCTATTTTTATAGTATAACGATTATTATATTACAATAAGATTTTATCCCTACAGTAAAGTAAAATAAGTATTTATAATCACTTTCGATCACGGAGCGCTAGAGAAATACACGTTCTGACACTTTTCTGTTAAGGATATACACCGGCGTTAGTATTAAATCTGCCCATAACGGCACTGGCATCTTTCCATGTGCGTATATTATGGCTTTTGCCATCTCCACAAAAGTCCTATTCTCACACTCAGTAGGATTCTGTTGAGGGGTGTAAGGCATCGTCAGCCTTTGTATGATACCTTCTTTTTGCAGTATTTCTCGAACAATGCTATTGTCAAATTCACCTCCATTGTCGCTCAAAATCTCTTTCATCTTCACACCGACTGCCATAACTTCAGCTAGCATTAATGATAGCTTTAGGTGGACTTCTGACTTTCTCGTATTACATATACCCAACGATACTTAGTATGGACATCCTTGAATAATACAAAGTAGCGATTATTCGCAAAGGAGAATGGGAAAGGGCCGCAAACATCAGTACAAAATAATTCACCTGATCGGGTATCCTTCTCTCGGGTCCCAAATTTAAGTCTGTGGGATTTTCCGTAAATGCAACCTTCACTAATTGTCTCTGTTTTGATGTGCAGTTCCTTTTCTAAAATTTTCTTAACATGCGTCTTATGGCCGTCTGATGGCCAAATCGTTCATGGTAAAGTTGAATTAGGTTCAGCGTCGACAACCGGTTTACTTCTGCAGGCGTTAAACATCTCATTACTAGGCAATAGAGATCACCAAGCTTCTCTCTCTTTCCAATTAACCGCTTTACACCGTTCACCTGAAATATGCACGTTGTTGGTGTTGGCTCAAATATGCTATTATTCGAAGTATTATGTGCCGCAAGGACTGAGAAAAGATTTCGACTTATGGTGGGTACGTACCATACGTCCTTTAAGGTAATCTGATGTACTTCACCATCTACATGTCCTTCTGCACTAATGGTACCAATCCCCTACTGCATGAATTTGTTGTCCATTAGCGCCTCGTATTGTGTCCTCGCTCTTAAAATGGTTGAACTCCACAAAAAGATCGTCTCTATTTGTTACGTGATTTGTTGCTCCATTATCTACATAAAAATTTATCGTATCTTCTGTTTTATGGACATTCATGTTTTCATGTTGACATTCTTATTGTCATTTTTTGACTTCTTTGGCCTTCCATCACTTATCCATTTCTCACATTTCCTTACAAAGTGACCGAGCTTGCCACAATAATTGCACTTTTTCTTATCTTTTGTCGTCTCTACCTTGCTTTCTTCTTTGCTGTTAACTTTGACTTCCTTCTTTCCTGTTTTTACCCATAATGTGTCAGCATTGCTGCTGCATTCATCGTGTTCTTCTACTTTCACAAGAACCTTCTCATGAGAACACAACTGGACAGTCAGGTTATCAACTGTGCGTTCTTTCTTCGTCAGCCAGCTTGATTTTAAGATCATGTATTCCGGTGGTAACGTATCAAGAATTTTGTAGATTAACAGAATATCTGGCAGATCCTTTTCCAGGTCCAGAGCTCTGTGTAGTTCATACCATAAATTCTTGAGCGTCGAAATATGCCATATCATGCGTAGTGTCTCTCTTGTATGTAAAGAAAGTTTGGCACAAATCGTAGCTTTTATCAACTGGGCAACCTCCGAATAGTCTGTGTAACTCATCCCACATATCTTTAGAGTAGTTGAAGCGCATCATTTTCTCTAGTATGTCATCTTGCAGATTTTACATCAACAGGACGGAAATTACGCTGTCGAGTTTATCGTATTCTTGTATTTCTTTTTCATACCTCGTCTTGTCTTCTGCTGTGGCATTAGGCAGTAATGTTGGCCTAGGTTTCTTTCCTTCCAACACATCTCTTGCCCCTGGTAGCCCCTTTAGTACCATGAAAACTCTAAACTTCCACGTTTTGAATTTCTTGGCATCTAAATCCCCAATTCGAACCTTCGAAACCTCTGCAATAGATTTATCCGCCTTGAATTCTTAGAACTATGCCAATCTAAAAACGCTCTGCTACCATATTAACGAATAATGAACTGAGTGGAAGTAAACACGAGTATAATATATTTATAATAATAATATGAAACAAATACGCAATCGAAACATAATTATTTCAGACAGATGTCAACACATAAAACATTTGACAATTATATCGTTCGTTTACCAAGAAGGTGCGTAGGCTAAAGGCTACCTTTTTAACACTTATTACAAATCATATACCTACCAGGCACTTCATTCTGTTTCTGGTAAATATGACAAAAAATACTTTCATAAAATTAAATAGCATATTTTAGATAATTACTGAAAAGTGTATTTCCACCGTTTTGTGGGTGGAAAGGAATAATGATGTTGTGTGTGCAAAATGTGGGTCTTCTAAAAATGAATGTTTAATCAATAATATTATCAATTATTAGTAAGCCTAAACTTAGTAGCACCTACATTTTTTTAGTCCATGGTTTAAAACACACGTCATGGACAATGGTGTGGCAGCCTTATATTTTCTACCATATAAGGCTGCCACACCATTGTCCATGATCCTTATATCTGTTACCAGAGTGAATTGTATGTTTGACATCAAATTTCTCGGATTGCAAGTGTCTTATCCCACTCTTACTGACACTGCATTTTTTTTTATGGAATAGGAGGACAAACGAGCGTACGGGTCACCTGGTGTTAAGTGATCACCGCCGCCCACATTCTCTTGCAACACCAGAGGAATCACAAGAGCGTTGCCGGCCTTTAAGGAAGGTGTACGCGCTTTTTTTGAAGGTACCCATGTCGTATCGTCCCGGAAACACCGCACAAGGAAGCTCATTCCACAGCTTTGTAGTATGAGGGAGAAAGCTTCTTGAAAACCGCACTGTGGAGGACCGCCACACATCCAGATGGTGGGGATGATATCCTAACTTGTGGCGTGTCGTGCGAAGGTGAAATTCGGCATTAGGTCCATAAACATTACATTTTTTTTGTGGTTCGATTTGCATTTTTCCTCATGATACTTAATGAAAAAATTTGTTTATATGGTATACTATATGCGAGAAGATTTTCCATAATTTATGCAATTTAAAATAACTGAATAGTTAGTAATAGTTAGATTACCTATACTATGTTTTTCTATACATTTTGTGTGCACTGTGCAAGTTAGTTTTATTTTATTTTGGCAGCAAACTGTCGACGTCATGTACAAAATATGTATATGTGTTGATGTCATTTACAAAAAATATTCTTATTCTAATATTAAATAGACCTTGAGTGCCCACAAATTATATATATACACGGTGAAACTTTATGGGTATACTATGCTTTGAACCCGACATTCCTTAGGTCATCTCTAATGACTATGTGAAGTCAGAAATGAATTAGTTAGTTAAAGTGCAAAGTTTTCGCAAAATCTTTGCATCCCGCAACCCTTATCAGCTGTTTTTCTGAACTCTCTTTGACATAAAACAAATGAATAACGTGGATATTCATTATATTAGATTACATTGCACCTGTGAGGAAAATTATATTCTCATTTTGCCATGACGAAGTTATTTTGTATGTCTTAACATAATCGAAATCGTCGAAAATAATAATTGTAAATTTGTATTTTTTTTAGTTATGTAAAACCCAATAAAGATAGGTAAAGTAGTTCTAATCCAAATATAAAACTATGTGTTCATACATTTAGGTTAAAAAGATCGGCCCATCATTTTTACTCTTTGAATTGTGTGAATGTGAATAACATGATTCAAATATTTACTGCTATGTATGAGAAAGACATTATCCAATCACATCACGCAATATTCGAATTAAAAATGGTGTCGGCGTGTTTCAAGGAGCTTTCTTCCACGTACCAATAAGGCTGTGGAATGAACTTTCTTGTGCGGTGTTTTCGGGACCGCGCGTCATCTTCAAAAAAAGCGCGTACACTATCCTTACAACCACGTGACCCGTACGCTCGTTTTTCCTCATTTTCCATAAAAAAATTAATACGAGGAAATTCTGGTAAGCCACGCTGACGTGGCCGCCGCGCGTACCTTACCTTACTTATACACACATACATAATATATTAATGAACAATAAATAATTTATATTTAAATCGATATGTATACAGTATAGTATATGTATTTGATATCAAAAATACCGCTAATTCCTCGGTCAATTCAATTAATCATTATTTATCTTAGGGTCTTCCTGGCGGTTCATTCGTCAAGTAACCATTGAATGGCTTACTGAAAATAACCTGACTGTGAATATAAAAAAAACTATGTATATGCTGTATTATAATAAGAATGGGAAAGGAAAAGATATTAATGTTAATTATCATAATGAGAATATTAAAGAAGCACAACTTGTCAATTTTCTTGGTATTACTTTAGACAGCAACTTGTCCTTCAAGTCACATGTTGACAAAATTAGCAAAAAAATTAACCAACATGTATTTGTCCTCAAACGCGTATCAAAAACAATAGGTGAAAAAACAGCGCTAATGGCATATCATGCATTCGTGGTTTCAGCTTTAAGATATGGATTGGTCATATGGGGCAACTCGGTGAGCATAGGGCATTTATTTATTGGACAGAAGAAGTGTATCAGGGCGGTTTGTGGAGCCGGCCCCCTGGATTCTTGTCGACCACTATTTAAAAAATTGAAAATTCTATCGCTGCCATGCCTATACATTTATGAAATAAGCCTATTTGTTCAAAAACATATGTGTGATTTCTATACAAAAAAAAAGCCAGAAGGTTTTAAACACAAGGTATCCAAATAAACTCATAATGCCGTTCTGTAGAACTGCATCTTTTAGTAGAAATTGTTTCAGCATGTCTGTGAAAATATATAATAAATTGCCCAATGAATTGAAAGATTTACCGTTCAAAGTTTTTAAAAGAAGACTGCATCAGTGGTTAACAAATAAGTGCTTCTATAGGTTAAATGAATTTTTCAATACAAAATGAATTAGTCTATTTGATAATAATATATGTAAATTAATATACTTTTATGACATTGAATTTGTTAATATTATACATAGGTACTAAATGAATTATTAAGTTATTTACGTCTCATATTATAATATCTTAAAATTTCATTTTATAAATATTATTGATATCATTGTCAAATCCGACATGTTTCAATATAACAGTACGATTAGTGTTTAGACAATTTTGTAACATATTTTGCATGTCAATTGACGAAACATATTGGATTATCCATTATATTGTTAACACCTTAAGTACAATGTTTCCTGCAAATAAAATTTCATTTCATTTCAAGTACAACTTCCTTCCTCTACGGACGCGATTAATTAAAAAAGCACGGTGGCTTCATAAGCAGTAGTAATATCTTCAAACAAAGCTGTGATATTGCGAGATGTTTCTACTTCGTCAGCTCCTGGCCGAAACTTGTATTAAAAATTATGTAGGTTTTTTCAATATCCTTCTTAACCCTGAAGAAAAGGCAGTTAAAAAATAATCCTTGAATCGAGAATGTTCTAGCTGTCATGTGAAGGTTTCACTCTCCCAAGGAGGTTTTATTCCAAAGCAGCCAGTGTGCTAAAAAGGTGATTTCATACTTAAACCTCTACTATTTTTCTTCAATAAAGTACGATCTATTTGAATAAGTAATATATATTGCTGCTTATATTTTCAGTCCAGTATTAACATCGGATTCATATCATTGTCCGGTGTGTCAGTTGGAAGTGAATGAACGATACTTTCATTCCATTTGGTAAGTTACAACTTGGAACTCTAAAATATTATATATACCCTATGAATAAATAACAGTCCAAAAACTTCTTTATTGTGTGTTTTATGACTTTTCAAAAGAGCCATTTGTTTCATATGCTGATATTTCTTGACATAAGTTACAAATAATTGTTTTTTTTAAATTAAAATAAAGGACGAGACGAGGAGGACGTTCAGCTAATGGTAATTGATTCGCCCTACCCATTACAATGCAGTGCCTCTCAGGATTGTTAAAAAACCCAAAATTTCTGAGCGGCACTACAATTGCGCTCGTCACCTTGAGACATAAGATGTTAAGTCTCAGTTGCCCAGTAATTTCACTTGCTACCTCGCCCTTCAGACCGAAACACAGTTACGCTTACACATTACTGCTTCACGGCAGAAATAGGCGCTGTTGTGTGGTACCCATAATCTAGGCGGCTTCCTGTGCAAAGGAGCCTCCCACTTGTGATGAAAAAATTAACTCTTCAAAGTGTTCTTATTTAAATAGTGAGATTATTTTCTTCTTTATGAAGAATCTTATTTTACGTATGTTTAAATGTTGATAATCTAATTATAAAATGTATTTACAGGTGGGATTGTTGTGTTTTCAGACCAAATTACATGTACTTCTTATTAGGCCAAGTCTTTGCACTGATGACACTTGTATTTGGCACAAACCTGGGCTTGACAACTGTCTGCAAACCATTCGAATTTTATGGGCCTATTTTACTGCCAATGGACTGTAGTGATATGTACTTTAAATTTAGGTAGGTG
Organism: Leptidea juvernica; assembly: GCA_949711755.1. NCBI lineage: Eukaryota > Metazoa > Arthropoda > Insecta > Lepidoptera > Pieridae > Leptidea > Leptidea juvernica. Next base: position 1,087,841 of record CATIXQ010000041.1, on the reverse strand, counting down.
TGTACTTTTGATACAACTGGGAACTATATTTGAAAAGTGTTAAGACTGAATTATTAATGAAGCTAAAAACAGGTGTCAGGTAGCAAGGATAAGCTATATGATACGAAGAAGTCAAGGTACTACAGATGTTTGTATTAAAAATAGGTTTTATTTTATACGCTGCGGCCACATGTACCGGCACTTGTATAAAGTTTGAACAAGCACTTGACTAAATGCATCAATAAAGCCTTCTGCAGGACATTTCCTGCTTTTATTATATATACCAAGCATTTTAGAGCCACAGTAAGACTTGTTATGATGGCAGCATCCTGGGGGCCTACTCTTAAAATCGATATTCGATAAATCGTGGCATTAGTCGTGTCGAATCCTACTCTTAGTTACGTCGTATTGAATGTCGAAACGATGATGAACGAACGAAACATTATTCGATATTATCGGTCCTAAACCTACTCTTAGTTGAAAATGTCAGAGACTAATATTCGAATTTCACAAATAATCAAACGTCACTTTTACGATAATCTCAACGCCACCTTCTAGGCTGTCGATGCTATTATCGTTTCCCGTTGTGTAGATATATTTGCCATACAATATACATACTTAATAAATATTATTAAAATAATGATATGTGGTTTACTATTCAACAGGATTTTTTTACTACCAAGTCATGTAAGTAATTTTGTTGATCGTTTATGCGTAGAAATAATGCAAATGGCCGCCTGAGAAATAGGAACAAGAAGGGCTGAGTTACTTTTTTTTACATTTTATTATCCGCAAGTTTTGTATTATTTATTCAATTTTAAATGGTAATAATATTCATTACATAATTTTTAATATTTACATTATGTGTAAATGATACCAAATTGGTGGTGCAGAGTCTGTCATGGTCCTTAGCGCCTAAACTATGTTTTGACTTTTGAGATTTAAAAGCGACATAGCACAGATAATATTTAGGTTTGAACATATTTCATTCACACTGACATCGTAAAAAAATCAATATATTAGTCTATGGTAACGATAAACGATAAGGAAATCGAACATTTGTTAGAGTAGGACAGTTGCGATATATTCGGAGTATTATCGTATCGTTCCGAATGTATCGTTGTCGATTTTGCGAGTAGACCTGCTGATGCTATAACATTTAGGCAGATCAGAGGATGGTACAGGCCCATCTCTAGGCTACTGCCGTTGGTTCTGGGGAGCACCCCAGAACTTACTTTTTTACCAGTGGGTGGCTCCTTTGCACATGAAGCCGGCTAGATTATGGGTACTATAACGGCGCTTATTTCTGCTGTGAAGCAGTAATTTGTAAACATTACTCTGTTTCAGTCTGAAGGGCGCCGTAGCTAGTGAAATTACTGTCCAAATGAGACTTAACATCTTATGTCGCAAGGTGTCGAGCGCAATTGTAGTGCCGCTCAGAATTTTTGGGTTTTTTTAAGAATCCTGAGCGGCAATGAATTGTAATGGGCAGAGCATATCAATTACAATTAGCTGAACGTCCTGCTCGTGTCATCCCATAATTTTATTAAAAAAAAACCTGTCTAATAATTTTAAATAAGGAATACTCACAATAACCCCCGCGAGGTAGAACAGGTATGGAAGCTTATCATGATAATCCTTGTCTTATGCAAATGTACGTCTTTTTGATTGGTTATATTTGAAGTAGTTATCTATCTCAAACTGACGTCACTAAGAGGAATACCTGTCCCATTCTCACCACGCGGGGATTATACCAGCAACTCAGTGAAGTAAAGTCTGTTAATTTTTTTATTGAATTAGGCGTTTATCCATTACTATCCAAATGTTGTGATTTTTCTTGTGAGACTGTCTGATACTGAGAGTCTCGTGCCAGAATTTAGCGAGTCAACATCTCCTGAGGATGCCTCGGGTAGGGACGAAACACGTGTCGAATTGATTAAGGACAAAACTTAGTCGAATTTAGGTATGGTCAGTAAAAGTCATAACATTTGGATTATATATTATGTTTGTTTTTAAAATATTAAAAACATATAATTCATAAAATTGTATTTCTGATTTTACAGATACACTTTCTACTTTGTGTCATGTGTCTATGGAATTGGATACATCATTGTCATAATGCTGGTTTTGATAAAGCAATTGTTTATTTATCTACCAAAATATGCTGGTATGTTCATGTAATGATTCTATTTTAATTCGGTTTTAGGTTTAAAGACATTTATTCTCATAAGATTTAACATAAAATCACTTACATGAGAAATTTACATAAATATACAGTATAATATTACTTAAGGTTTCTATGACTAAGCATGCAAAACAAACAAAGTGAACAATTACAAAAAAAGAAGGTACATACATAAAAAATTCTCAACAAAAGAACATCAACATATTTTAAATTTATCCGGAATAAGAAGGACTAGATGTGGCTAACGACTTATAAAGATAACAGTTGAAGTAAACTAAAATACTAGCTACGGTTTAAACAATAATACAAATAAGAAAACTTAAAACAAATAAGTACATGTTTATATGAGTGATTGTGCATTCGAGCATTTTTTTTTTTAAATTTAATTACATAATATATTCTCATGATAAAAATAAGATGCAGATCCTACAAACACAGACAATTCAACCTAAAATACCTCGCTTTCAAGATTTTTTTTTTAATACGAAAACAAAATCACTAAAATGGCGGGGTGTACACGAGGTCAGCTTTTGTTCATGGTTCGTTCAAATACCTGTCAATGATAGCAACGTCAGTGACAACTGTCAACCAAGTGACAACCACGTGACAACGCATTAGTGATGGACGACACTCATCAATGATCTATATCTGAGTTGAATTCGATTACGGTATAACGGAATAAAAAGGAACATGTTAAATGTCATACTGTCAACTATTGCTCTTAATAGTGATTTTCATTATTATAACACTAGAAATAAGGGATTGCTCGTAACTAATTCTAGTAGGCTTCATAAGATACATAATAGCTTTAAGGGTACATATACTTCTATATTAAAATCCCAGCCACTGTTCAGGCATTATCTATAAATAAATTTAAATGTTTTATAGAAAAATGGCTCTGTCGTAAATCCTATTACTCCACTGCTGAATCTCTAAATGATCGGGGACAGCCTGGGACTAGATTGTGATTATTTTATAGCGATAGAAATGACTGTACAATATTGTATATTTTTATTGAAAAGAATGCTGGGAGAGTTTCTTGCGCCGCTTCTTCTCTCTCAGAGTGCCATTTGTTTCCGAAGCGGTAGTAGTATCTAGTAGTTATTAGAAATGACATCAAAAAGAATTCTAAAGGAATCAATTTTGAGAAAGTAAATGCCTTTTAACTTATTTAATATTGTAAAAATAGTAACCGACTCATTTATGTAGAAATATCGACTGTTGACTTTTAAAATATATTTTTTTTTGGTACGTTTATTTTTGTTAAATAAGGCAGTCCTATATCAATATATTTATCAATCACGTATTTTATTAAATATTATCATTAATTATCATACATAGAGCTTCTAAAAGGATGTGAAAAAAGATATAAACGCGAGTTGTTCCTGTGTAAGATAATATTGCCATGTCTATGTGTCTTATTTTCTGGATCTTTCACGAACTCTCACCAGTGGGAGGCTTCTTTGCACAGGATGCCGGCAAGATAATTGGTACAACAACGGCGCCTTTTTCTGCCATGAAGCGGTAATGTGTAAGCATTATTGCGTTTCATTCTGAAGGGCGCCGCAGCTTGTGAAATGACTGGGCAAATGTTATTAACATCTTATGTCTCAATTGTAGTGTCGCTCAGAATTTTAGGGTGTTTCAAGAATCCTGAGCGGCACTGCATTGTAATGGGCAGGGTGTATCAATTACCATCAGCTGATTCCTGCCGCCGAATTCCACCTTCGCACGACACGCCACAAGTTAGGATATCATCCCCACCATCTGGATGTGTGGCGGTCCTCCACAGTGCGGTTTTCAAGGAGCTTTCTTACTTTCTTGAGCTTCACGTACTACAAAGCTGTGGAATGAGCTTCCTTGTGCGGTGTTTCCGGGACGATACGACATGGGTACCTTCAAAAAAAGCGCGTACACCTTCCTTAAAGGCCGGCAACGCTCTTGTGATTCCTCTGATGTTGCAAGAGAATGTGGGCGGCGGTGATCACTTAACACCAGGTGACCCGTACGCTCGTTTGTCCTCCTATTCCATAAAAAAAAAGAAAAAGCTGAACGTCGTGCTCGTTTCGTCCCTTATTGTCAAAAAAAAAATCTTTTTTTTTTTGTTACATTTTATGTTTCCACATAGTGCCTATGAAATGCAACACTATCAGTCACATACTACTAAATACAAGCTAATATTACTTTTCACTTTCAGAACCGAAATGGAAACGTTTGATGAACATAACGGTATGAAAAGAGTGTGTATAGGAACTACTCTTGAAGGATACTTTATAACGAATTACTATTATACGAAGTACGACGAGGTGCACATCGGTACCTAAGCATTCTCGTTATTTATCAAATGTTGCCTTACATTACGCGCTAAATGTTCTTATTAAAGATAAAAGTGAGTTTGTGTCGTGCGATGGAATAAAAAAATGGAGGACTGTCCTACGTAAAGATATTTTTTTAATCCCAAAAAGATAATTTTGAAATAAATTATTTGCTTTTTCCGTTTTTACATCAATAATCGTATTTGATATAAAAATTAATTGAATCACCATCTTATGAAGAAAGCGTTAATTATTTTAATTAATTAAAATACCACACTGAACGGTGAATAAACCAGGCCATTCGCTACAGCTACAGAAAGTGAATTTCACGATGGAAACTCATTGGGATTAAACAATTTTAAGTAATTTAAGTACTTTTACAATTACAATTTTTTTTTTGGTAATCGTTAACAATTGAGGAAAAACACGAAGGATTTTTTATACTTTTAAATACATAATAGGTATATTTAATTGTAATGAGGGGCTGCATGCTCAGATGACCAGATTTAATAACCTTTCCCAAATTTTGTTTACCCCCGTGTTAATCATTTTCAAACAGTATTTAGATTTTATTATATTTTGCCAACAAACTGTAATGTATATTAAAAAAAATGTGTAAAAGTTTTATTGTGATTCTTTAAATATAAAATTTATATGCATGATATAATATATTTTTTTTATATCTTATCTTATCTTAATCTTCTTAATATATATAAATCTCGTGTCACAATGTTTGTCCTCAATGGACTCCTAAACTAATGAACGGATTTCAATGGGGATTACTTCATGGAGTGCAGTTTAGTCCAACTTAAGAGATAGGATAGTTTTTATTTCGATTTGGGACCCATAATTATTTTTATTTCCAATATTTGTTTTGTTTGGACATATTTTCTGTGAGAGTATTTTTGACGCGCGGTTTGACAGTTCTGCTGGTAAACAATTTTATTATAACGACAGCAGCGGGAGCATATTTTACGAAATAATTCTTGATGTTATGAAATATCATGGACAAATTTATAAAAAACAATGTTTCGTTTATTATTATGTACAGAACGTCTGTAGGGTCACCTAGTTTAATATAATATTTAGATTGTCCATGCACTTGTGCCTGAATGATTATTTATTGAAGTAATGCATCAAATTAACCTCTACATATATAATTTGTGCCATAAGTTAGGCACGCCTCTAGGGATCGCCCCAGCGCTCTTACCAATTGAGCCAACCATTCAATGTATGTAGGTATGTCTTGTTCAACTCTCAGGTTGTGGCTCCATCTACAGGATCTACTTTACAGTTGATAGCCTGCTCAAGCCCGAATAATTAAAAAATATTAGGAAATTAACTTGAGATCTCGCTTTTTCAAATCTAAACAATTATGTTTGAGTGATATATCCCTCATTTCTTGGATGAAATATAGGTATACTTATGCAGTACTTTAATTATATTAAAATAATATATAATTTTTCGGCAATCAAATATCAATATGAAGTTTCGAGAAGGCAATAATCAAAATACTATAGGACATTATAATAATTAAGTTTAAACACTTGTATAAATATTATTCGTTCCTATTAAGGCCCAGCGTTTTAGGCTTAGATCAATAGAGCGAACTAAGACTATGCTCAGACTTTACTTACGTAAAACTTAGCTGGGTTTTAGCTTAGCGAAAAATATTACGTTTTTATACGCTTTATAAATTTTTTATTAGCTTCACCTGTATGTTTGTAACGGACTTCTTTGGGCGCGATTTTGACCCACTTTAAACGACTAGATTTCGTTCAAACTTTAGACATTACACTAATTTGACTAAAAAATGAAAAATAAATAATAGTTAAAAATAAACTAAAAAGCACGTTTTATATAAAATTCAACTAAAAAATAGAAAATAAATTTAAATTGAAAATAGTGTAAAAAAATATATTTTATTGTAAAAAAAGCGTGGGATGCTTTTTAAGATATTATTAAAATAATAATTCTTCTACACCCCACGCTTTTTTTACAATACATTTTTTTTTTTACACTATTTTAAATTTAAATTTATTATAGTCAATAGACATGACCATATACCTAGCACCTCTTCACAGTCGGCGATTAAAGGCGATTACACGCGAGCACGATCGTGTGGAAGGCTTATATCTCTAGGCTCTAGTCGCCGATCACTGTCTATAATTTTTTTATTTATTTGTATAAAGAAACTTACAGCTATTTATATTACATAAAAGTATGATAATGTATAAATATCACACAAGCCAAAATAGTTCCTAACGATGCTTATTACATAGTGAAGTTTTAAGACTTATAAAAATTATTACAAAAAAATACAAAAGTTTAAAGAGCCAATAAATTCACTGATACAAAATAAATATAACCTTTAGATACCGATTTTTTTAACAAAAGATACAAAATCGTAATTATTACATCGAAATATGTCTATGTTATAACAGTCATTGTGTGTTCTGCAAGCTCTGATAAGAAATCTATTCTTACAATAATTAGTCCTAAAGAATGGCACTAAAAATATTTGATCGGTGGATCGATGACCTATTATTGGACATTTGTGGAGAGTCAACAAAGTTGTTAATTATTTTGTACAAGAACGTCTGATATCTGTGTTCACGCCTTAATTCTAAAGTATGTAACTCCGGCACTGAGTCATCAAATTTGTACCTTAATCTCCTTAAAAAATTTTGTTGGATTTTTTCAATCTGATTAATATAGGTAGAATATAAGGGGTTCCATGCCGAAGAAGCATACTCCAATTGGCTTCTAACTAAGGAGTTGTATAACATATATAATCGTCGCACAGTGCGTAATTTTCATAATCTAGAGAGACAAGTCTTGGACCCATACAAATTTACTACGCGATAAAATGTATAGAATCAAGTTTAAAGACATTGTCAAGGTTTTAGACATATATTGCAACATTATTATATTATAATATACTAGTGGACCCAACAGACGTTGTCCTGTAGATATGTCTTAAATTTGAAAAATCGGTCCAGCCGTTAGGAGGAGTTCACTAACATACACATGAGCAGGAGAATTATATTATATGGACGGAATTGAGAATCTAAATCAATCGCAAATTCACTGAAACAAACAAAAAAATCATCAAAATCGGTCCAGCCGTTTAGGATGTAGTTTAATTGTGAATCTAAACCATTCTCGAATCCACCTGAAGACACACACCAATCTCAAATTCACTGGAACACACAAATATATCATTAAAATCGGTCCAGCCGTTTAGGAGGTAGTTCAATTGTGAATCTAAACCATCCTCGAATCCACCTGAAGACACACAGAAAGCTTCATCAAAATCGGTCCAGCCGTCTTAGAGGAGTTCAGTGACATACACACGCACACAAGAAATATATATATTAAGATAACACAAAAATGACAATACACAACAAAAAAAACACGTTAGTAATTATACGAATGCACAAAAAAATACAGATTTATTAAAAACAGAGATTCGTTTGAAGAATCACGAAGACCCTGAACACGAAGGAATTTAGTCAGAATAATGGGATTCTCCAAACTCATGTGTATCAGAATCTAAATGTTCTGACTGAATTTCTTCGTGTTCAATATCAGGAGTTCTATAAATGTCGTAGTGACCGCGGCGATTGATATATTGTCGGTTTTTCGAGTGTAGCCGCCCGCACGATCGCCGGTCATTCATTCACTGGAAGACACTGGACAAAATAAGTTCAATTTTTTTTATGAAAATAAGGGACAAGACGAGCAGGACGTTCAGCTGATGGTAATTGATACACCCTGCCCATTACAATGCAGTGCCGCTCAGGATTCTTGAAAACCCCCAAAAAATTAGAATGGCACTACAACTGTGCTCGTCACCTTGAGACATAAGATGTTAAGTCTCATTTGCCCAGTAATTTCACTAGCTACGGCGCCCTTCAGACCGAAACACAGTTCACATTATGCTTCACGGCAGAAATAGGCGCCGTCAATTAACTTGGATAGGTATATTTACTTTGTTCTATTAAGATGAATGCTCAAACACCATCATCTTCTCTTCTTCCATTTTTTTTCACAACTCTTCCTTCAACTAAATTGCCAAAATGATTGTATAGGTACTGATATTAAATTAATGGTAGCAGCTATAAAATCCATGTCTATCTTGAAGGACTGCCTCTCAATGTATGATCACGGACGATCGTGTGGATCGTGTAAGCACACGATAATCAACGATTAACTTGCCGATAACGGAGGATCATACGAGTAACGATCATCGCCGATAGTGGAGAGGAAGCTTGAAGTTATGCTGAGCTTATGCTAATGCAAAAGCCAAGGTCCCGTTTTATCAAACTCAACTCAGCTAAGTTTTAAGGCGAAGAGTAAGCAGAAAACACGCAAACATGGTGTTTTTAGACAAGTTTTGTGGTGAAGGTATAGCATTTCGAGCAATGAACACTACTTAATCCTGTTACACATATCCTTAAGTCTTATTTCTAGGTTGCTAATGCTTGCTGTCGGTTATAGTTAACACTGCCGAGCCTTTTTGAACAACCACTTTTCTTTGAAGTTAAACAAGTTTTTTGGCATGGCGTGACGCATTTTTTTGGTACTTCTCTCAGAAAAGTTATTCTTATAGCTTGTACTTTTTTGTGTAGGTTCATTTATTCAGATTAGTAGTGAATAACGAGGATTGTAAGCATATAAAATGATTTCCACCGAAGAATTTTGAAAATATTGGCTTTGTTACATAGATGGCGGGCCGGCAGCCGTGAACTCATATCGCTCAAGGTCGCTGGCATTTAGTGTCGCCTTAAGTGAAAAGAGTCTGAGTAAAGTCTAAGTAAGCTCTATAGAACCGTACATGAGCTGAATGCGCATATACATACGCACTGTATACGAGTATATAGGGTGACCCATTGGGACGGGTCAGTGGGGAAAATCTGAGATTAGGAGATATTTGTTGATAATAAGACCAGCTCACCTACTCGAAAACAAGATGTAGTAAAAAGTTATTTGTTGTACATGAGTAGGTACCTACTCTCTCGGGAAAAGTGAACATAGTGTAATAAAAAAATGACCTGACTCAATAATACTAATCTGGGTCTGTCGAAATAAATAACAATATCTCAATAACCTATTAGGTGGATACAATTGAAGTAAGAATAAGAAGAACATCATACATACACATAAAGGGGATCAAATGAAATAATATTATAGGTAAGAAGCATCATCATTTATTATTAAGTTCAAGGTATAAAGTAATGCTTAAGTCTATGTCCTACTTGTAATCAATAAAAATTACTGGCTAAGTACTAAGTAGGTTCCTACTAACTTAATTACTTAAGACTGTTTTGAAATATGTTTTTCTTACCGAAAAAATACCGAAATATACATAATAATAATAATTGTGATGAATTTTCGGCAATTTAAGAAGAAATTTTACGATATGTTAATAGCGAGAAAAATTAAACACCTAAGATTCACTGATTATGTTTCCTATAGACATCATATCATCAGCCGGAAGACGTCCACTGCTGGGCAAAGGTTTTCCCCCTAAGATTTCCACGACGATCGGTCCTGCGCTGCCCTAATCCAACGTATTCCGGCGATCTTGACCAGATCGTCGGTCCATCTTGTGGGGGGCGTACCAACACTGCGTCTTCCGGTACGTGATCGCCATCTATATAATATTGAATTGTATTATCTTATTTTTGTCTCCAAAATATTCTACATTGTAATCGAATTCTTCTTGGTCGCATTCGTTATGTCTGAAGGTCGTGTCCGTACTTCAAAGTTATTGTAAGTTGGTCACAAAAGCCTTCCACTCCTTTCGGTCCTCGGCTATCCTTATTGCGGTCATAAGTAGTACGCCAGTGAGTGTCATAATCTGGTCCGACCAGCGGCTGGGTGATCGTCCGCGTGGTATTTTGCCCTCCACGTTGCCTATGACTATCATAATATATATTTGAGACGGCTTGACTCACGTTCCATCGGTTTTTTTTTATGAAAATAAGGGACGAGACGATCAAGACGTTCAGCTGATGGTAACTGATACGCCTTGCCCATTACAATGCAATGCCGCTCAGGATTCTTGAAAAACCCAAAAGTTCTGAGCGGCACTACAATTGCGCTCGTCACCTTGAGACATAAGATAGTTAGTGTCATTGCTCAGTAATTTCACTAGCTACGGCGCCCTTCAGACCGAAACAGTAATGTTTACATATTACTGCTTCACGGCAGAAGTAGGCGCCGTTGTGGTACCCATAATCTAGCTGGCTTCCTGTGCAAAGGAGCCACTCGTAAGAAAAAAAAATGTCGCTTTAAAATAACACAACACAAATGAATTTGAAATAGGCTGTGACCACTCTTAAATTAGAAGGCTGCTCAACTAACATATTAACCTATGTAGTTCATTTGACATATGACTATCATATTATGTTGAGTGTCGTTTTAGTATGCCGTTTTTATTAAAAATAGCTGCTAAGTTCCACTTAATTTGAGAAACACTTAAATTTAGGGGAATCCTAAATTTCACCCTTAAAATTACTAAATTGTATTTTAAGAATCTCTCA